>CABFWB010000401.1:37339-102690 GCA_902151455.1 Timema bartmani | reverse complement strand
CATTGCTTAGCTAATAAGACGCGTGACTGCAACTGGCTACACCACAATCCAAAAACACTAACCGCTGCTGCTACTACCAATCGTACCAAAATTTGTGTGTGTGTTTCTTTCTTAAAAACTATCAATCATGGATTATCATTCTTAGGGACTAAAAATTATGACCGATAGATGCAGGAAAGCGATAAATCGAGGAACGATTGATGCGGGTTTTATTTATATTGTTTGGATAGGATTTATTCAAGAACCATATAAATTGAACTATGGATCCGGGAAAATGATACATCCGCGAATGATAGATTGAGGTTTCACAATATACCAGTTTCCATTATAATATCACGAATACTGCAGTCATTGATAAATTGTCCTAAGGTGGCCAGCCAGGTCTTTGCAAGGTGAAATAAACCAATCCTGATGTGAAGGTTATTGAATTCATCTGATTGAAGTTGAATGTTTTTGGCAATCAGATAAAATGCCGGGTCACAAGTTAAAACTCTATGTTATTGTCCAATTTAATAGTTTACATCAGGAAAGTTCTTCATTGACTTCTATTCAGTATTGCTATTTTACATTTGACTTGCCTTTTTTACTTTCTCTCCATCTTACAGGTAGAGAAATTATTGTGATTGTCAAAAAAATTAAACTAGAGATTTTGATGAATCTCGACGTTTCATGACCCCCCCGAATCCGAAAAAGTGGTTTTTGAATTTCCGTCTATCTCTACCTCCAACTAGAGCCTAAACTATGTTACCGATCGGGCTAAAACTTGGTATCTAGGGTTTTCATAGGGTTGCCCCGAGGAATTTTTGTAATTGGATATCCAACCCTAAAATTAAGGGTAGTTTACTGAAGGGCTAAAAGAGAAAAAGTAAATTTTCTCAAAATCGGCTCTACCGATTTTGATTAAATTTCATTCCAAAACCTTTATAAATATTAAAAGCAAAATGGATACTCTCAATATTTCGGCAAAATGACTTTAAGGGCTCCGGTCTGATGCGTAAATTATAATTTTTTATCATATCTCCGAAACTATTTGAGATATGAAATTACTTGTTGTTACAAATATGTAGATATATTTATAATTCATATATTTTATTCAAAGCATATTTTTATAAAACCAATAACTTTCAAGCTATACGCAAATATATATATTGTTTAACTTTTCTAACACTAAAGGTAAAGTATTGCGACCGTAAACAAAAATCTAACCTGAAATGTTGATGGATGTCGACGTCTCATTCCTCCACCCAACCATAAAAAGTGGTATTTGCAATGCCATCTGTCTGTGTGTCTGTTTATACTTAAAATTAAGAGTAGTTTAGTAAAGGCCGAAAAAATAAAACATAGATTTTCCCAAAATCGGCACTAACGATTTTGATTAAAATTCGTATCTAAGCGTTGATTAAGATTATAATTAAACTGGCCATTTTCATTTTCTCATGAAAATGACTTTTAGGTAATTTACAGAAGCTGAAATTTCCGTATTTCCGCAACTATTTGAGATACTAAATAACTTATCACTGCAAAATTGTAGTACTTTTAAAAATAAAAAACTTTTATATGAAATATGTTTTTATAAAACCAACAGTTTCTAAGATATTGGCAAATATATTAATACAACTTTGTGAGCTTTAGTTGTAAAGAGATACTACTTAAGTTTTAATGCAATAATTCTCCAATGGCATAGAGTAATTAAATATAAGTAAATCTCTAAAAATGTTATGTTATATTTCCTTAAACCTTTTAGGAGAAATGTTTGTACAACAATGATATATCTCCATTTTAGACTCAATATTAAATATTTACGTTTTTTATTGGTCAAAATTTATAAATGAGGAATTTAATAGCAATGAGATGAAATGAAGATGTGCAAAACCTAATAAAATGTCGAAAACTTTAACCGGTAGTTGAAATTTTAATACGAAGTGTTGACCCTTGTGGACCCAATATTGATTTTTTTTTATCGGTCCAGACATACAAATGAGGTCATTAATTATTTAAAAATAAAATTATAAAATTTAAAACCGGGACTCAAAAAATGTTTTACATAAGTATAGTGCAATTTATGCTTGAATTTGCTAGTGTATACTATTTCGGTTCACATGTATTACGAGTTTTTAGTAAATATCTCGATTTTTAAACAATAGAGTGAGAAAGTCCGTGCGGAGTTCCGTACCATTTATTTTCTTTAGATTTACTATAATCATAACACTCAACAACAAAACAAAGTCCATAATTATAACCCTACCTAATAGAAAGACAATCAGTTTTTTTTAATCTTGGTACGAAGAACGAGTTGGAAGTTATATTGAAAACAAAATCCCACCTCAAGCGCGCCCACCTCCGGAATGAACAACATCACTTTTCATACTCGCCTAGGTCCCCAGAACATGGATCAGAAGTCAAATTCTGTCACACTTGAATTGCATACTCAATGTAAGCTAGCGTCTCCACTAGTAGGATTGTGTCGTATCATTATTTTTTGAATACACTAACTCTAGTAAAGTAAGCACTCCTACTTGCAACTGTCGTTCTCGTGTCCACAGTGACTCTCGTCCGAGCCGTCAGCACAATCAAGCTTACCGTCGCACACCACGGTCTTACTGACGCATGCGCCATACATGCATTGGAAACTTCTGGGAACTGGGCATCTGAAATGACAAACGGTACAAATGAACCTGGCATTTAGTCCGCGTGCCCATCGATTCTGGTTCTATCCAATTTAATTAACGACGGAAACATCTCCCGTGTGTATTTGACATAGAGAGGTAAAGGTCAGGAAGAGGCGACGGGAAATGCAGGTGGTCGCTACTCACGAGATGTGTTTGCACAGAGGACGGACCTCGTCCGATCCATCTGGACAATCCATGGCGCCGTCGCATACTTGTCTGAGGGTTATCTTGCTCTCATCCGTGCAGTGGAAGTCTGGTAACTCTCCGCTGCAGGACCTGTGCACTAGAACAGGTGGAACCTAGAGCTAAAATTCAGACGTTCACCGAAAATGGAGAGGCGAGAATCTGCTTGAGTGGCGCAACAATTTTTTTTTTAAGCTTTGCGCCTTAATACTCGTTAGGGTTATACGCTTAAGTACTAATTACACCAATGGATTAGGAATTGAGAGGGTTGGATATAGATGAAGTGAGCCCGCATTTGCGCGGAAGGAAAGTGGAACATCATTTAGGAAAAAACACAACCAATTCACCCGAGCGAGATTCGAGCCTTTATCTCCCCGTCCTCGGTAGTCACAACAATTAACACGCTCTATATTTACCCAGGATGCATTGCAACGAAAAATGAAAACAGCTGATTATCTCAACATATCTTATATTTTAGTGGATAAACAATTTTGAGATCTGTGAAGCTTTTTTTTTTTTTTTAGTTCGAATCGAATCTCAAATTGAAGCAAATATTATTAGTGAATTTCAAATAGTTAATTATTGAACCGAATAATATCTTAGTTAAATATGCTAAAGGCAATATGTTAAAAAAAAGTAGTACACATTAAAAAAAACCATTAGATTAGGTTCAGACCCTAGTCCTTTAAGTTCTTCAACATTTACGTACACGCAAAAATAGTTCACCTTGTCAAAGCTAAGCAGTAAAGAGAATCATCATATGTTGTGGTGATTATAAACTATTTCAATATATATATTCATTCCTCAAAGCTAATCCATTTATCACGCATTATTCAAAGATACAATTATAGGCTATGCAAAGGTTTTATAAAAGGTATTTTTGGTTTTAAAAAAATGCACCTTATTTTCCGGTCTGTTTGGTTTGTCAATAATTAATAACCTCACAATAATTTGTTGTTATTAAAAATATGGGGTCTACTTGCCATTAAAGCCACCCAATTTACCATCATTTAATAGCTAGGAAATTAATTATTTTAGGACCACACCCTTGCCCAGAGGTGGAACAAATCTCTTAACTCAGTCGTCGGTTCTTCCAGCGTATCAGAGCTGCCTCAAACGGTAACTCTTTACAGTATCTCCACGACTTATTTGGTGCTGACTGACAGCTCACAGCTTACTTCTGACAGTCAACATTTAGGTATATACCTAAATTTTGACTGTCATAAGTTACAGCTGTTAAACACATGTTTTTTGTAGATCATATGGTTCAACGTAGGGAGTAATAATTTGGTCTGGTAACGTTACAAAGCCGTCAGCTGTCAGCTGTGAACTGTCAGTCAGCACCAAATAAGTCATGCATAGGGTTTATATTCGCCATATCTGTTTTATCTCGCCTCTTATTCTTAAGTCAACCCGGAGATTGGTTTAATGTTATTTCTACCCATCCAGAGCTGCGCATACACTCAGCCTTTCAGCTGGTTAGTGCTGCCTACACCATCTGGTAGAAATACCTTGTACTCAGGGAATTCGGTAGGTGTGGCGGTTCCTCGTTACCTTCCACACTGAGTTTCTATGAGTGGGCTCAAAAAAACCTACCGATTTTCCAGGGGACTTATTTTCACATAACTTCCAGGATTCTTTTACATGCCACAATCGACATGGGACCGACGGCTTTACTTCCCCTACGATGTGCTACGGATTTTTATCGATCAGTAAAAATACATCGACCCTGATTGGGTTCGAACCCACGAACATAGGGTCTTGATTTGACCCTGTGATTGCCGAGGCTGACGTCTTTCATATATAGGTAGGCCTGCATACATTATTGTAATTGTGAAAGGTTCAGACCTCAATATTATGTTGGGTCTTGACATTTTATGTTCCCCCAAAAATAAAAAGTGGATTTCACACACAACACTACCCTTGTGTTTCACTACTCATAAAATATTTTATTTCGAACAAATTTATTCATATTTTGACGCGATGTCATGGACTTGAATTTCCTTTATCAGGACTTTGTTTAAATTAACACTAAAGGTTTATTAAAATTTGTAGCGGCACTTTATACGGTGCTAAGTAGGAGGTATTTGTTTAACGTTTACTTTCTCTCGAGCCCTCGGAGAGAGAAATATTGTACTCGTAAAAAATTGACCTCGAGATTTTGATAAAAGGTCGGCGTTACATGACCCCCTTTTGCACCCTCCCCCTAAAATCAGAAAAATGGTTTTCGCGATGCCATCTGTCGGTATCTCGGCCTAGTATGGAGCCAAAACCATTTTACTGATCAGGCTAAAACTTCGCATTTAAGGTTTTCATTAGGCTCCCCTAAATTCTTTTTGGAATTAGATATCTTATCCTAAAATTAAGGATCGCTTAGGCCTACTGAAGGGCAAAAAGAGATGAGAAATCGATTTTCTTGAAATTCATTTTGAATATTTTTTACTACATTTTGTATCTAGGAACTATTTAATATTAAACAAAATGGTGATGCTCGTCTTCCTATGAAAATTATTTTAAGGATACTTTAAATAAGCGGAAATTTCAAATTTTGATCATATCTAGGCAACTATTTGAGATACGAAATAACTTATTATTGAAAAAATTTAGTACTATTAAAATAAAATAATCTTATTAGAGAATATATTTTTATAAAACCAATAGTTTTTGAGTTGTAAGCAAACATACTATTTTTACTTTCTCTCTATCTTACAGGTAGAGAAAGTATTGTGATCGTCAAAAAAATCGAACTCGAGATTTTGATGAATTTTGACGTTTCATGACTTCCTGAATCCGAAAAAGTGGTTTTTGAATTTCTGTCTGTCTGTCTGTCTGTCTGTCTGTCTGTACCTCCAACTAGAGCCTAAACTATTTTACCGATTGAGCTGAAACTTGATATCTAGGGTTTTCATAGGGTTGCCCCGAGGGGTTTTTGGAATTGGATATCTACCCCTAAAATTAAGGGTAGTTTACTGAAGGGAAAAAAGAGAAAAAGTCGATTTTCTCAAAATCGGCTCTAACGATTTTGATTAAATTTCATTTATGAACATTAATAAATATTCCAAACAAAATGGCTACTCTCAATATTTCGGCAAAATGGCTTTAAGGGCTCCGGTCTGATGCGTAAATTAACATTTTTTATAATAGCTCCGAAACTATTTGAGATATGAAATTACTTAGCATTACAAATATGTATATATATTTATAATACAAATATTTTATTCGAAACATATTTTTATAAAATCAATAATTTTCAATCTATACGCAATTATATATATATTTTTAGCTTTTTGGACATTAAAGCTTAAGTATTGCGATCGTAAAAAAAACTAACCTGAAATGTTGATGGATTTCGACGTCTCATGACCCCCCGAACCCTAAAAAATAGTCTTTGCAATGCCGTCTGTCTGTGTGTCTATTAAAACTTAAAATTAAGGGTAGTTTACTGAAGGGCAAAAAGAGAAAAAGTCGATTTTCTCAAAATCGGCTCTAACGATTTTGATTAAATTTCATTTATGAACATTAATAAATATTCCAAACAAAATGGCTACTCTCAATATTTCGGCAAAATGGCTTTAAGGGCTCCGGTCTGATGCGTAAATTAACATTTTTTATAATAGCTCCGAAACTATTTGAGATATGAAATTACTTAGCATTACAAATATGTATATATATTTATAATACAAATATTTTATTCGAAACATATTTTTATAAAATCAATAATTTTCAATCTATACGCAATTATATATATATTTTTAACTTTTTGGACATTAAAGCTTAAGTATTGCGATCGTAAAAAAAACTAACCTGAAATGTTGATGGATGTCGACGTCTCATGACCCCCCGAACCCTAAAAAATAGTCTTTGCAATGCCGTCTGTCTGTGTGTCTATTAAAACTTAAAATTAAGGGTAGTTTACTGAAGGGCAAAAAGAGAAAAAGTCGATTTTCTCAAAATCGGCTCTAACGATTTTGATTAAATTTCATTTATAAACATTAATAAATATTCCAAACAAAATGGCTACCCTCAATATTTCGGCAAAATGGCTTTAAGGGCTCCGGTCTGATGCGTCAATTAACATTTTTTATAATAGCTCCGAAACTATTTGAGATATGAAATTACTTAGCATTACAAATATGTATATATATTTATAATACAGATATTTTATCCGAAACATATTTTTATAAAATCAATAACTTTCAATCTATACGCAATTATATGAATTTTTTTAACTTTTTGGACATTAAAGTTTAAGTATTGCGACCGTAAAAAAAAACTAACCTGAAATGTTGATGGATGTCGACGTCTCATGACCCCCCGAACCCTAAAAAATAGTCTTTGCAATGCCGTCTGTCTGTGTGTCTATAAAAACTTAAAATTAAGGGTAGTTTACTGAAGGGCGAAAAGAGAAAAATTTGGTTTTCTCAAAATCTGCTCAAACGATTTTGATTAAAATTCGTATCTAGGCGTTGATTAAGATTATAAATAAACTGGCTATTTTCATTTTCCTATGAAAATGATTTTTAGGGTACTTTACAGAAGCGTTAATTTCCGTATCTCCACAACTATTTGAGAAACTAAACAACTTATCATTGCAAAATTGTAGGACTATTAGAAATAAAAAACTTTTATTTGACATATATTTTTATAAAAGCAACAGTTTCTGAGATATTTGCAAATATATTAATACAATTTTGTGAGCTTTAGTTGTAAACATATACTACTTAAGTCTTAACGCAATAATTCTCCAATGCCATAGAGTAATTAAATATAAGTATCTAAAAAAGTATGTTATTTTTCCTTAAAGCTCTTAGGAGAAATGTTTGCATAGCAATGATCTATCTCCATTTTAGACTCAATAGTCAATATTTACATTTTTTATTGGTCAAAATGTATAAATGAATAATTAAATATCAATGCGATGACTTGAAGATCTGCAACACCTTATAAAATGTTAAAATTTTAACCAGAAATCGAAATTTTAATACGAAGTGTTGACCCTTGTGGAAGACATTAAACTGTTTGAAATGTTCTTAGGTGGACAAAGATGCGCCTCTTTTCTCATTGATTCTATATCATTGTATATTATTTTATGCGTGTTCTTATGTGGAGTGGTGATGATACAATGTACATTATTCCGTTCAGAAATCTTACGAGTTTATAGAAAGAGAGAGAAAGTCTGTGCGGTGTGCCGTACCATTTATTTTATGAAGCTCTTTGAAGTGTGAAATTGATTGTTATGTTCTTTGGTCGACAAAAGATGTTCCTCTTTTATCAATATTTCTGTAGCAGTGTATATAATTTTGTTTCTTAAATCTTAGAAGTTTTTAGTAAATTTATCTATCTATATTAATACAATAAAGAGTTTGTCTGTTTTACGTGAGAATTTCGCGATATCTATCGCACGCAGAGGGTTGATATTTAAAAATTAGTAGTCCCCATGCACAAACATGTGGATCTCGAGGATGGGATTTAAAATTTTTTACTACGTAGTTTTTTAAAATTTATTAAAAACTGGATGGTATGAACTATAATGAAGATATTTTTTTATATCTGCTCGAAGCGACGATGGCCTTGTTAGTATTAAGATACAAGAAATAAAGTCCGTGCGATGCACCGCACCATTATATTTTTTTTTTGCCGTCAATTAATCGGACTGTATTTTTGATAGTATACAAAACAGTAAATGTATTCGTCAGAACCAGTGGCCTTGTTTCATAAAACCACAAGTCTACAATCTACAAGCTACAGTCACAAGTGAATGTTTTACAATAAATGTAAATATAAAGAGTTTCACAAAGAAAATAATCTGATTGGTAAATCCTAGTTAATATGTAGAAAATATTTACAAGCACGCTTTTATTATTATTATTATTATTATTATTTAAGATATTTAACTTGAATTTTCTGAACAGACTGATTATATCAGCACACAATTTCTTAACTACAGTAGTCCCATGGCTTCTTTGGTGCTGACTGACAGCTCACAGCTGACAACTGACGGCTTTGAAAAGCTACCAGACCAAATTATGTATCCCTACGCCGAACCATATGATCTGCAAAAAACATGTCTTTAGCAGCTGTCACTTCTGACAGTCAACATTTAGGTATATACCTAAATGTTGACTGTCAGAAGTCAGCTGTGAACTGTCAGTCAGCACCAAAGAAGCCATGGGGCTACTGTACTTTAAATCTAAAAGAGACAAAACACCCAGCCCCAATATATTAATTTCATCACGATATGGTAAGCTATACCCACATTTCAATATTGATAATTTTTTTGGACATGCCAGGAATCCAGTAGACCTATACAAACACGCTACCAACTGAGCTAAGGTGTTGGACAACCGATTCAGTTGTTTTATTTACAATTAAACTGTTTATACGTCCAATCTGGTTACTATTGGTACAACAACTAAAAGTACGTACAAACCATTTTAAAATGATTTTGTTTCCTTTGTAATTAAATATTAAAATATCAGTTATTAAAAATATAAAAGAATACAAGTATATTTTGTTTGGAGCTTACTAAATAAATTAGAGTTAAGAAATAAAATAATGTAATGAGGTAGATACACATATTAATGTTCTTCGTTACTGTAGGGCCTTGCGTAACTTAACTTGCCTGAGCTATGGCAGTTGCTGATTTATTATGTACAGACATAATTACCTATATTTTAAATAGTTTCTCAATTTTCAATAAATTTATTGGAGATTGTTCATACTTGTTTGTCTATTCATCCCAATTCCTAGCATGTAACTCGGGTTAAATAGTGTGAATAGATAAATAAATAAATAAAAATACTTGTTCGTCTACTATCCTCAATAATAACCAGTATACATCCTAATAAGTCTATAAACATAATATATTTGTTACTTCAAATATTTCTAGTAATGTAGCATACTGAACTAAGTATTTACAAATAACTCATTACAATTGCACTTATTAAGTATTTTACCTAGAAAATACTCCTTGATTTACAAGTAGGCCTACTCGAAAGCTACAAGTAAATTTATGAAACCAAAATATAAATTACTTGTAAATTATTAAACCATTTCAATTGTAAATACAAGTTTTTACTTGTAGCTTGATTAAACATAGTTTTATAATTTCTTACAATTTAGAAGTGCACTCTCTTAGTCTTGTAGCTTTATGAAACCGACCTCAGAGACACGGACTAACCTGCAAGGAGTAGTAAGACGACAATCCAGCACACACTTCCAGGCATGTTAATAACTAATTACTGGGACAAGGGCGCATTATGACAAGCTCTTATAACTTACTGAAGACAATACCAACTTGTTGGCTATTATATCAATCCCTCATCCTCGCTGAAACACTATAGTCTGTCTCATCTTAGTTGGTTATTATATCCCTCTTTCTGGAACACTATAGTTTGTCTCACCTTAGTTGGTTATTATATCCCTCTTTCTGGAACACTATAGTCTGTCTCACCTTAGTTGGTTTTTATATCCCTCTTTCTGGAACACCATAGTCTGTATCACCCAAGTTTGTTATTATATCCTTCTGGCTGGAACACTATAGCTTGTCTCACCTTAGTTGGTTATTATATCCCTCTTTCTGGAACACTATAGTCTGTATCACCCAAGTTTGTTATTATATCCTTCTGGCTGGAACACTATAGCTTGTCTCACCTTAGTTGGTTTTTATATCCCTCTTTCTGGAACACTATAGTCTGTATCACCCAAGTTTGTTATTATATCCTTCTGGCTGGAACACTATAGCTTGTCTCACCTTAGTTGGTTTTTATATCCCTCTTTCTGGAACACTATAGTCTGTATCACCCAAGTTTGTTATTATATCCTTCTGGCTGGAACACTATAGCTTGTCTCACCTTAGTTGGTTTTTATATCCCTCTTTCTGGAACACTATAGTCTGTATCACCCAAGTTTGTTATTATATCCTTCTGGCTGGAACACTATAGCTTGTCTCACCTTAGTTGGTTTTTATATCCCTCTTTCTGGAACACTATAGTCTGTATCACCCAAGTTTGTTATTATATCCTTCTGGCTGGAACACTATAGCTTGTCTCACCTTAGTTGGTTTTTATATCCCTCTTTCTGGAACACTATAGTCTGTATCACCCAAGTTTGTTATTATATCCTTCTGGCTGGAACACTATAGCTTGTCTCACCTTAGTTGGTTTTTATATCCCTCTTTCTGGAACACTATAGTCTGTATCACCCAAGTTTGTTATTATATCCTTCTGGCTGGAACACTATATCTTGTCTCACCTTAGTTAGTTTTTATATCCCTTTTTCTGGAACACTATAGTCTGTCTCACCTAAGTTTGTTATTATATCCTTCTGGCTGGAACACTATAGCTTGTCTCACCTTAGCTGATTATTATATCCTTCTTGGGGGAACAACATAATATATCTCATCTTAGATCAGACGAAGGGTAAAGCAAAAAATGCCCCCTAACTTTCTTCTTCAAATAAAACCTCCACATAAAGTTAGCTAGGTGTCTGCGTGTTTAATATGTGTTCCAGACTTTGACACGAGTGGTCGAACTTCAGGCATGAATTCTTCTCCTGGGTCACTGAACGGCGGTGTTTACACTAAAGTATATTTACTCTATACGATTTATAGTACATTTCATTTGAAATACCCGTCTCATTTATATCCTTAATACCCGCTTCGAAGTTCATTCACAATTGATGGGACTTTCAACTACGGGGATATTGGGATTTAAATCCCGTCAGGGTGTGTCGAGGGTGATTTTACGTAAATGGGTTTCTACTTTCTCTTTATATGCAAATGCGGGTACTCTTCCTATATATTTAATTCTACTCATCCATAAGACATTTAGAGTATAGCCCAAACGGGTAGTTGCCGGGAAAGGTATGTTCACATACCTTCCAGAGTTCTTTCACATGGTTCGATTGACATGGGACCGACGGCTTTACTTCCCATCCGAAGAATGTTGTGTTATGGATTTTTATCGCTCAAGAAAAATCTGTTGACGCCGGCTTGGTTTGAACCCACGAACATCGTGTCTTGAGGTAAGAGTTTTACCCCAAGACCACAAAGGTCGAACTCATCGTCAGTAAATATATTTATAGATAACTTTTGATTCCGAGATGTATTAAATCTGAATCCCTCCTTTAGTGTCACAAAAGCTTTTCGATAAAATAATGACGTTCACTTTTGGTGAGAGGATTAATTTAACATAGGTTCGGTGACCTGGTGGTCTAGGGGTAAGGTGTCAGACCTCTGTACTGGGGTCTGGGGTTCAATCCTCGGTCCCGACACAGATTTATCTGATCGCCGAACCCTTCCTTCACCTCTGACAAGACGTGTATTAATCACAACTTGTGAATGTGAGGAATGCCAGGCCTCCACCGTGGTTTGGATCTCACGTTAAACTGTAGGTCCTCCATTTCATCTCACAATCACCCCACCATTGCACATTAGCGTAAGTGCGTATAACCCGAACGGGTATTAAGACGCGGTGCTAATAATAATAATAATAATAATAATAATAATAATAATAATAATAATATAGATCAACTTTATGGTGATGGTGGGATCAAGGTTTGAATCTCAGCTGGGTGCATTGAGGGTAAACTTCCTCGTGTGATTTATCACTGTGGCTTTCCCACCAGTGTGGGTGCTCTTCTCTTTAAACTACCTTTCTCATCTTATATTTTAATTTCAGGCGTCATTAGCCTTAGGGATAATAATTTAAGACCAGATTATGCATCTTCACGTTTATGAATAATCAATTAATTATTCTCGATTAATTGCAGGCACAATCCCATCGTTAAGCTGTCATATCTAACTAAACAACAACTTGTGGTTGTTTTGTTTCGAGGAGGAACAATAGACCAGATTCAAACAAATGAGTGTTGTTTGGATGATCAAGTGTGGGGACATAAATCTTTTGGATCCTGATGCGAAGCTGTTCGCCGGGTTCTTGGTAATAATTCTGTAAAACTCTTATCACTAAGCTTTGAGTCCATCACGTCTTACTACCACTTCGGTTTACCGTCATATCCATACCATTGGGGTAGGAATTAGAAAGGTTGAATTAAGAGGAAATGACCCGCTTTAGTGACCGAACCAATAATAGTCAATCAATTACCAATCAAAAGCTTATGGTTATCAAGGGCGGGTATTTCAACCCAGACACTTTCAATATTGTTTTCTAAATCCGGTCTTCTGACCACGCACACATGAAATAGAGTTCACAATGGAGATTAGAACGCCCTGTCTCTTTGAAACATTAGTCCCACTATAAAGTCGATCAGATCTATGAATATTATAATTGTGAGGAAAGTAATTTTCATTAAACACCCGCTTCGGTGGCCGCATTGTCTAACGCGCTACTCTCGCAGTAGACTAGACTGATAATGACGGGGAGTTGGAGGTTAGAATCTCGGTCGGGTGTACTGAGGGTAGTTTTTTTCCTTACTTGTTTTTCACTCTCCCTTCACGCAAATGTGGGTGCACGTTCTATAAATATGACCCTCCTAATCCCTAAAACTATTAGCGTAATTAGTACATAAGCGTATAGCCCGTATGGGTTGTAAGATGCGGTGCTAAAAAAAAGATGTCATTAATATAATCGCTAGCTATCCAAGTTTATAATAGACAAATAATAGAAAATTAATTCGCACAAATATTGAAATCTTAGTAAACATTATTCACTAGATTTGACTCTAAGGGGGCGGCCAGACTGGGCGAGCGAGCGACTAAAATATAAAATAGCACACATTGGTTGTAATGAGAGGTGGCCAGACTGGAGCGCGCGCGTTCGACTCGGTACAGTCTAGTTTACAGGCGCTAGGCAATATTATTGTATGTTGGTTCATTGAGTGCTAGGAAAACTTCTCATTTTGACATTTTTATTATTATCGATAGGTTTAGCACACTTGCTACTAATGGCCTAATCAAATTGGTAAGATCATAAACCATACTTATATGGGTATATATATATGTAAAACTGATATGTTAAAATACTTCAATATTATCAAAGTAGGCTTTTACAAATAAGAATCACCATTAGCGTGGAGAGAGGAGGAGAAAATCACAACAATAAATCACTTGTCAAAAACCACCCTCATTTCACTGTGCCAAGATTCGTTGCCTCCTCGTCAACAACTATAGAGAGCTATTTGCTAATTACGCGCTCGCCAGTTTGGCCACCCAGTCGCTTGCGCGCTCGATCGCTCGCTTGTCAGTCTGGCCGAACCTTAAAAGAACGGATATTCTGATAATTTAATACGTCACTTGTATTCTCTTACGACCTCTTGTTCGCGGTATCCTCCAGCCGTCCATGAATGGTCGGGAGTGAGCCACAATAATTTATATCCTGAGAGTTACTGAAGTTTGTAGATGATGCTTTCTTAGGGGCAGGCTTACCAGGTTGTTCCTCAGATATTGTCTTTTCATGCAGTAATTTCCCGTAGAAAGGGGCAACCAGACAGCCAGATAGATATCTGCGTTATTTATCAACGGAACAGAGAAATCATTTCGAGTTGGAGTGCTTTTAACATATATGACTCAATGACAAGAGAAGAAACCTTTGGGGAAAATTGAGTAACATACAGCGATTTTATGTTTAAATATCTAATTTAAAAATACTCCTTGAGGGAACCTTAAGAAAACTCAAGATACCAAGTTTTAGCCCGATCAGTAAAATGGTTTTGGATCCAGGCCGAGATACAGACAGGCGGACAACATTGTGAAAACAACTTTTCCTGTTTCAGGGGGTCATGAAACATTGATATCTATCAAAATCTCAAGTTTTTTTTACGATCACAATACGTCTTTCTCCGAGGGGTCAAGAGAAAGTAAAAAATGTACAAAATTATATTTCATCTAGATATTTTTAAAAACGTTAAATAAGTTTTCTTTGTACAGTTGTCCATTGGTCTGTATATATGTACAATACAATTTTCACAGGGAGAGCCTTTTAAAGAACACAAGCGTATATATTTTGCGACCATCATTGATAACATTTTACTACATTATTAGTGTTATTTATAGATATTAATAATTTTTATCAAAAAAGACAACAGCAGATAACATGACTTGCTGTATGAATATGTGAAAGTAGATTTAGTAACTTTTCTTACCAAGGATCTTCCTATGAAAATCGGACTGTTCGTAAACACTTTCCTAGGTCTCAAATCTCAACGAATAATCCCCAATTTTTTTAATTAGCTCAATTAACTATCAGAATTGAATCCTATTTAAATTCATAACTAATTCCAGTCGTGAACATGCTATAATTTTTTTAACTATAATATTTAGGGGATCTTATGTTAAAAATATACTTGTGAATTTTTATGTACGAACAATCATTTAAAAGGCATGTTGTTTATATTTTGTAATGGTATGTTTATCAGTTCCCAAACATATTTTAATTTATCATCAAATTAGATATTTGTTTCATAAAATTTAGAGTTTAATGTGATATACTTTTTGGTCTAAATTTGTTTTGCTTCATAGCTTTATACCCTCCCCAACCCTATTTTTTTGTCAATTGGATCTCAAAATAATTTTATTACTTGTAGAGCTGAAACTTTTAAATAAAAAAAAGTGTTATGACAAAATATTTCTTTGCATAAAAGCAACAAAATGAATATGCACTTTTAATGCTGTCGAGTTTTTAAATTCTAGCTAAAAAAAAAGTGCCATATAAAGATAATACTTATGATACTATTGTCATAGTGAGACTACTGATGACATTTTTTATTTGTTTATTTTTTATTTAACGTGCACTTTCTGAACAGACTGATTATACCAGCACACGAATTATAAATTAACTTAAATTTAGTATAGACACAACACCAAGCCCTCGGCCGTTAATTTATCACTGTGAAAGGGAACCCCATATTTCATCATGGTAAATTTGGAATTTAATCCAGTACCCTTAGTTTAGTAGCCAGAAATAAGGTTGATCAATAATTGTTTTTATTCAAGCTCAAGCTATTAAATTTAAAGCAACACAGTTACATACAACAAAAAATTTAACAATACAAAATTATAAATATTTACTACTCAGCAATCATCTCAACAATATTAATAGTTAATACTATACAGATTTAGCCATCTTATATTGAATGATACTTGTGATTAATTCTGAATTTGAGTTGTATTGCTTTATTAACATTACACTTGTATTCCCTTGAGTGTCGTAGCGATTCACAGTTACTAATATAACCATACTATAATATGACGTTTGGTTCTAGCTTAATCACTTGCTTAAATTTCCCGAAGTGGTGTGGCAAATATTTTTTAAGACTTTTTTTCTGTGTCGAAGTCTTAAGTGTTTGACACAGCAAATACACCATTCACACAATATTATATATTTAAAAAAAATCTTAACAAAATTACATTTAAAAAAAATCAACAACCATTCAAATTACATTATGAGTACTAGTTATTTCACTAAAATCTAAAATTTGAACTAATGGCTAAACAATTGTTTGTATTGACTTGAACGTAGATTAACAAACACATGTTAAATTTATATTATATAATTTATATATATATATAATTTATATATATATATATATATAATTTTCAAGGTTTTCACACGTTAGGGTTTCTAACCTCTTAGGGATGTAGATTATAACTATACATTAATTACAAAATTATGCTTCAAATAAAAAGGCCACCATGCTCTCATTTAGGGTAGAAACAAAATATTCTTATTACACTTTTCTATTTATTTATTTAAAAAATTCCAATTCAAATAACATTTATAATTTGACTTGATTTTCTTACAATTTGAACATGTTATTCAAATGCCTATCTACTAGGCATGTTGTATCTGTTTAAAGTGATTAACATAATATAATACTGACTAGCCCCTTGACAAATGGGCATGGATGTTCCTCAAACATGAGTTATTAATTTTCAATATAGGGCTATTTGAAAGGGGATCTAATAGGAAAATGTGTAATACGTTGTGCATGAGGAGAGGATGAGAGTGGATCGAGTGACGAAGCAAATATATGAAGGTAGAGTGTGTGGATCAAAAGGAAGGGGTAGGCCAAGCAAGACGTGTCTAAATGTTGTGGACAAATGTGTGAAAAAGAGAAACATTAAGATGTGTTTAGTAATAAAAGAGTATTTATGACTCAAGTATGGATGTTATTAAAGTGAAGGGGGTATGCAAGGAGAGGGAAGTGTGAAGAAAGTTAGTGAGGATGGACTAAGTACGTAGTTGTTTTTTGAGCTACATGCACAGTTTATTGCCTACCCCTTAAGGGAACTGTGTGATTAGATATGTATGTACTATTTAATTGAATAATCATCCAAACAGTAAAATATACAAGTAAATAGGTCTATATATAAATTTAAATAAAAGTCACCTTTATTATTTTTATATTCAGCCACATATAGGATATATATTTGGCCAAAAATTGATATCTTGGCATTTAAATAACTTTAAAAATAAAATTATGATTGATAAAAAACAAAATTTTTGCCCCTTATTATTATTTAAGTTTGACTAAAGTATTATTGTAAGAGAGTCGATATAACAGACCAATCGAGTGGTGCCATTTGTATTCATTATCCATGAAATCATAAAAACACAATACACCTTTGTATACACTGATTATTCTAAAAATGGACATCTGAAATGATTTTTTTTAAATCTATGTAGAGTCAGTTTAACCACAGGTTGTGCTAGTTTACACAGATATATCGCTATGAATTATCTGGAATCTAATTTGGGGTATTAAATATACACTTTTTGATCTGACTATTATCAGTACACGACTTACAAGCTTAATTCTAGAAGACACACACACAAAACCTAATGTGAAAGCTAAATTCCAATTTTATCGATGATAATTTGCCATGCTGGGAATCGAACTAACCACTGATCCGAGGAGAGGGACTAAAATATTGTTCTTCCTATCATTTGTAAAATCACTTTAAATTTTTAATGCATTACTAGCCTATAAGTAATTCCTATCAACGGCAATACGTATATAACTAAATTAAAGAAATGTGCTGTTTTAAGGGTAATTTGTACGTTAATCTTTCCAACACCCTTGCCGTTAAGATAAAAAAAATAATGTATGTAAGAGCTTACCTTAGATCTCTATAAAATTTAACTCTCGAGCATGGGCAAAAGGAGGGGTGGTTTAGGGGATCCAGCCCCCTCCCCCACCCCCAAGTTTTCCAACGTTTTTAATAAGAATCTTAAAGATGCCCTTGTATCAAACTTAAAATAACTTAGAGGGGCATTCACTTTTCAAAATATTACAGGAAAGGACTGTTCCAAATAGCTTCTAAAAGCATTTAATTGTCAAAAATGTGTTAGAGGAAGACCACTTTCAATAAATTCTTAAGGCATATAATTATTCCAGGTGAGGACCATTCCAAATAACTTCTCTAAGGGGATCCAATTTTAAAAATCTGCTATTAGAAGACCACTTTAAATATATTCTAATGACATCTAATTTTAAAAAATCTGGTTGAGGACTACTTCAAATAGATTATAGGGAATCTAATTTTAATAAAAAAAACTGTAAGCACTTTTTAAAATACCGCCTTTTAGTGACATTAAATTTTCAAAATTCTCATAACGATGAACCCTACAAATAGCTTTTAGGAGCATTCAATTTTCTAACATTAAATGGGGGGAGAGGAGGGTTCAAAGACCCTAAAAAACGTTTTTGTTAGTTGCCCTCTCTTTCTCTCTCACACGAATAAAGTTCCATTACTACCGTATAAAGTAACATTTTTTTAATTTCTTATAGGTAAATTGTAAGTCTTACACTATGTCATAAAATTTCAATTTTAAAACAACCCCCTTTACCCCCAAACCCTTGAAATTAAATTGTCCCTGTGCCCATGCTATCGAGATTATTGGGTTTATTTAGATTTGAGATATTAATGAGGAAATTATTTTAATGTATTTTAATGAAATATCAATACACTGAAATAAACCCACTAAATTTTTCATAATAACTTATTATATCCAAAAAGTCTATTGCAAGGTATGTTGATAATTCTTTAAGAGCATCTCTTGATAGTAATTTTTTTCATCAATTAACCGCTAGCCACAACAAATAAGGCTCATACTGTGGGTGTAGAAAAATTATCAAATTATAACGTCAATTTAGTTTTTTTATATAAAATCTATCACTTTCTGACTACTGAAGTTAGTTAGATTGTTGTTGAATGAAATAATACTTTGTTTTATTGGCACAAATGGTTTTCTAAACACACTGACATCAACATTGAAGACTTTATTAGATTAACTTGACAGCCACTAGAGTGAACAGTAGCGCTAGTGTCGATTGCAACATGGCGCCGTTGTTCGTTCTGCTGCACTCGTAAGCGTTTCTCTTGATGTCGTCGTACGAGCTAATGTAGCTGCTCTGCTTGTTGAACACGTTCAGCAGGGCAAGGGTGTTGTTCTGTAATCATATATCATATATATGTTCACTCTAGCACTCAGATATCCGACAGAGACGTAATATTCCAAATTTAGAATTCTACTAGCAATTCCTGATGTAGGGGAAGTCCAAAGCTTCTAAAGTGCTCATCATAACGTTTTACTATCCGTCCTGACTATACGCATTTAATAAATACTAATGGAGTAGAGAGAATGGAGGTAGAATTCAGAGACAATTTTATTTCATTTAAGGAAGAAAAAAACCCAACCTTAGTACACTCTGTTGGGAATGGAACTCCGACCACCTGTAACTTAACGACTTATGATGATTATGATAATGACGACCTGTGCATTCCCCACGGTTGGGCAGCAATTGAGACGTTACGATTTATGATTGCCCATCGGTTGGTGATAATTATGATGATATTAATGTTCTACGCAGTGATTATTATTATTATTATTATTATTATTTAGCACAGCATCTTACCACCCGTTCGGGTTATACGCCTAAGTACTAATTACGCTAATGGATTAGGAATTGGGAAGGTTGAATTTAGAGGAAGTGAACCCACATTTGCGTGGATAGAGAGTGGAAAACCATTTAGGGAAAACCACCCCCAGTTCACCCGACCGAGATTTCGAACCTGGATCTCCCCGTCCTCGGCAGTCGAGCTCAACACGACTAGCGCGTTAGCCAACTACGCCACCGAGGCGGGTCTACGCAGTGATGATTTGTAAGTGCGCGGTGGTTTGTAGGTGCGCAGTTTCTAGCACTCACTTCAATGATAGTAACGGGAAAATATTCGCACACTTATTGAGGGTTTCACTATTTTAATATTAAGAAAACAACAAAATATAATTGATTTTAATACCCGTATACTAGTTATTAAACTAATTACACAATCTTAAGATTGTAACTGGAATATTATAGCGACATAACTTAGATCTTGTTTGTGTGACTTAAGGACTCGTACTTGTCTTACGCAGTTTCTTTTCCAGCCCTTATATACGGCTGCCCCCTCCCTCTGCTGTTGGAAGTAAAACCTGGTGAGGCTTTTTTTTAGATATAGATAGAAACTGAATCTTTTTCTGCGTATATTGTAATCGTAGTAATTTTTAATTTTACTTTTTGAAAACACTTTATAGGTTTAAAACACGTTAAAATAAATAATAATTGATCAAAATGATATTAATAATTAAATTATAACTTGAATTTAGAATCTACTATTGAAAATATTACGCTTCGAATTTGCCTAGTTATTCATGGATGAAGCATAAAAGGATGATTTATTTACTGTTCTTTAGTTTAAAGGATAAAAATTATACTTCATCCATGATTCTCAGATAAATAAGAGGGGCCCAAAACAGTATCATTACACTCTACAGATTGGACGAGCTTAACATTAATTTTAGTCTACATGCCTACTGGCACAGGTTTAATTACATTTATAGCGTGAGCAACCATAATCATAAACCAACATAAACATTATTCAAGCCCAAGCATAAACTAGCACTACGTTTTGGCTTAGGAATTATTTGATTTTTCCTTTTAAGAAAAAAAAGACTTTGTTAAGCTGGAAATCAAGGAATCGGCCCCTAGATTGCTATTATGTTGTTTCAAAAGTTGTCAATTACTTTTTTTTTTATATTGGCTTAAGTTAGCGTGTGTTTTTTTTCTCCATAGGTAGCAAGTAAGTAATTAATCATTTTTGGTAAAAGTTCAAATACATTCGAGTCTTTGATCTAATCAAACTAAAAGATAATTAAAGTTAATTAATTAAGATATTGACATATTATTAGTCTAATATATTATGTCAGTCTATTTCGGTGACTGCTAAAATAAACTCATATTATATTGAATGCCTCGAAGTAAATTTGACCCGCTTCTGTGGCCGCATGGTCTAAGGCGTCACTCTCGCAGTAAAGTAGACTGTCAATGAGGGGTGATCGAGGTTTGAATTTCGGTCGGGTGTACTAAGGTGTTTTTTTACCAAAATAATTTTCCACTCTTCATCCACGCCAATGCGAGTACACCTTCTATCAATATAAATTTACTTTTTTTTAACCACCCTGTCTTATTACCCATTCGTGTTATACGCTTATGTAATAATTACCCTAGTGATTTCAGGCATGCGGAAGGTGATTTAAGAAGAAGGCATAAGATACAATATCTGTGTTATTTTTCCTGCTAAAATTTCTTGAACGTGGGTTTGGATAATTCACTGCTTGATTGAACAACAAAAGATTTTTTAACACCACATCTTACTACCCACTTGATTATGTACTAATTACTCTAATGGTTTTAAGTATAATAAAGGTTTAATTTAGAGGAAATGTACCCGCACTTGCATGGGTAGAGAGAGTTGTAAATCATTTAGGGAAAACCACCCTCAATACATCCGACCGGGATCGAACCCCGATCTCTCCGCCATTGGAATGCGAGAGGTAGCGGTGACGTTACCTGCAGAAGCACCCCCTGGGTTCCATTGAATTCCTCGAAGATGTGGAAAATATTCTCGTAGTTGTGGTAGGCGTATCCGAACCAGTCGTCTAGTTCGGTGATTACGTTGGCTATGTCTCGGGTGTGGGAGTTTGTGCGGTTTCTCCTGGCGATCACCTGGAATATTGGTCGAGACGTTTTCCTGTCAGTTCACGGCAACTTTGAACTTTTCTGACACTTGTAAAGCTACGGTTTGTATAGGCCTATTAATCCATCCATTAAATATGTTTGTTCATTTTGACAAGTGATGAAAATGTGCATTACTTGTAAAAATGGTGAAATATGTTTGTCAGGAGGATGGTTATAACAAAAGATTATAGTGATTTTTCAACTGTCAAAGTTATTCGAAAGTTATAGTTGAATAGTTAATAATTAATATATATACGTATATTATATATATTTATATAACATAAATACGTATATTAATATGTACACAGACAAAATAAATATATATGTCTTTATTTGTACGTCAGCATTAGGTTGGTTACACTTATTTAATTGATTTAGAAAAAATCGCTCATGCTTTAACTATAAAACATACTTTTTTGCTATACAACATATATATTTATAAACTATGTTTATTTTCTTATCGATGTTACAGTAGGCCCTACCCATAGAAGCATAAGTATTTTAAATTCAATGTTCATCCCTACTTTGTAGTTTAGACAACTGTCACCTCCCAAGTTCGGTTAGTTTTCAAGTCTGTGCTGAAACAGCTCTGTTGAAAAATTTACTATATATTTCAATATCAACCTGAATGTCCCTGAACTATCCAGAGAGTAGTTGAGAGCCTCACCTCGCCTCCAAGAACCGCCGCTAGAGTGCAGCCATCGGGGATCTCCGCTCTGATAGATATCTTTGTGCCGTTCCGACATAGGATGTTGTAGTACTCCGCTTGGAAACCTAGTTCCGCTGGACATGAATACACAGAAGTTAGAGTTAAGAAAATAATTTTGTAACTTTCACTTTTAAATTTATTTTTTTTCGATGAAACAGTCATTTAATATAGTACACATCAGAGATTGTTCTCGCAGCAATTTTCTTTCAATCGCGTAAGAAAACTACATCGTAATTTAAAAAAATAAAATCTTTTGAGTTTTCTAAACTCGCAAATAATTATATCAAGCACAGTAGAACCTTGCTAATCTGAGATAATTGCCACCGAAGCTTGTTCGGATTAGCAAAAATTCTGATTAAGCGGTTGAGTACAAAAGGGTCATCGGGGAGACTGTTTATTTTCACAAACAGTTGAATGAGTTTTATTAAATTTACATTCATTTACAGAAAATCACATCGTGTTGACTACAATATGTAAATATTGAGTATTTATTAGCACTAGTTTCTTACAATTGGCTTTTAACTTTGAGTTTGTTTTCAATAAAATATATTTTATTTGACTTAAGTTGTTTCACCCCCGAGTTTTCCAAAAAGTGTGTTCAGTTTAAACATAATTCCGTACTACCGGGGTTTTACTGTACTTTCAAACAGTATTTTAGTGTGACCAAAATTACCTTGATCAGTCATAATTGTTAATGTAATGTTACATAAAACTTAAATTGTTTGTTAATGAAATGTATATTTTGTTTATTCTATTTTTTTTTCTAAAAAGGCGGTACAAAAAGTATTTGCGGAAGGTTGAATTTAAATAATAAATATAAGATGTATATACGTAAAAGAAGCCAAACTAAAGTGGAGGAATGATGGGAGATCGTGGGACCTTTGATAAGTTTTTTAATCGATCGAAGCCTAAAAAAGTTTGCCGAACCCTGGTCTACATATTGTTTCTTATCTTGTATGTGGTATAACTATTAGAGATGGGTCAAAACCACTTATTTTTGAAACTGACTTTTTTTACATACGAGCCCCGAATCTCGAATCCTAATATTAGAAAACATTGTAGACACAGAATGTTAACTTTCCCATATTAGTAATATTGTCTTATCTTAATTTCTATTTAAACAATAGCTATTTCGTTCTGCTGAACTAAGAGTCCCGGTTTCGATTCCCGGCATGGCCCAAAATTTTATTATTGGGGAAATAGGTGTTGATCCTTTTACAGGGATGACTTAATGGGTGGGGGCTGGATCTTGTGTATGTTCTAGATTTAAGTTAATTTATAAGTCGTGTGCTGATATAAGCAGTCGGTTCATACTTCAAATAAACAAATAACTATTTAGTTGCTATAAAAATAGAAATGGTAGTTATATTTTAATTGTAATGAGAACCCATATTCAGCTAAGAGGTAAACTAATTGTCTGGGTTCTGGTTGTTAAGTTTTTTCCTAAAATTACATTTGGCTAAATCCCTCATAAGCATCATTTTAGCAAAAAACTTTTGGTCTGAATTAGAAAAAAAAAAGCATATTAATTATTTAATATTTTTGGATATCAAATTTCCTTCAGGATTTGAAGAATCGGAGAATCCACCTCTAGAAATAAAGCAGGCTATTTATCAAACATTTGTTTACATAGAGTACTTTTAAAAAAGATCTAAAAAATCATAAGAACAGTCAAATTTTCTTAGCAAAGGCCTTTACTAAAATGCAAACTTTTTTTTTGCATCAAAAATTGACGACATTTTACTACATTGTAAGTGTTATTCTAAAGGTAATGATAATATCTATTTAAAGTGAAATCTAAGATCACATAACTTGACATATTAATATTTAAAAGTTGATCTATTAGCTTTTCCAGCTGTCAAATAAGGCCATTCCTATGAAAATAGGTCCTAGATGCAATTAGTTCTGTATCGTTATCCCCGACCATGACCATTGGCTGAACTGACCGATAATGGCCGAGATGTTGGTAGCCTCGATGATGGCCACGTCAGCGACCCCTGTGGACAAACACCTCAGAGCTCCCAGGTCGCCGTAGAAAGGGTTGGTGCTGGCGTTGGCTGAGCAAGTGTCGGTCGTTCCGTTGACAGAAGCAAACGCTACAAACACGGTTCATTCATCTTCGTTACAACCCTTTGTACTTACAGAATTAATTGAAACACTGATACAGAGAATAAGATGCATCATCTCAACAATATTGGTGTTCTAACTATTACATATAGTGTGATTGTCTTCATAAGATGGTAGGTAGAGAGTGGTTGTAATAAGATAGTATATATATTGTGATTGCCATAAGAATGTATGTATATTGTGATTGTCATAAGATTGTATGTATATTGTGATTGCCATAAGATGGTACGTATATTGTGATTGTCATAAGATTGGATATATATTGTGATTGTCATAAGATTGTATGTATATTGTGATTGTCAAACGTGATATGTATATGATGATTGTCAAACGTGATATGTATATGATGATTGTAATAAGATTGGATATATATTGTGATTGTCATAAGATTGTATGTATATTGTGATTGTCATAAGATTGGATATATATTGTGATTGTCATAAGATTGTATGTATATTGTGATTGTCATAAGATTGTATGCATATTGTGATTGCCATAAGATTGGAAATATATTATGATTGTCATAAGATTGTATGTATATTGTGATTGTCACAAGAATGTATGTATATTGTGATTGTCATAAGATTGTATGTATATTGTGATTGCCATAAGATGGTATGTTTTGTATATTGTGATTGTCATAAGGTGGTATGTATATTGTGATTGTCATAAGATTGTATGCATATTGTGATTGTCATAATATTGTATGTATATTGTGATTGTCATAAGATTGTATGTATATTGTGATTGTCATAAGATTGGATATATATTGTGATTGTCATAAGATTGTATGTATATTGTGATTGTCATAAGATTGGATATATATTGTGATTGTCATAAGATTGTATGTATATTGTGATTGTCATAAGATTGGATATATATTGTGATTTTCATAAGATTGTATGCATATTGTGATTGCCATAAAATGGTATATTTAGTATATTGTGATTGTAATAAGATTCTGTGTATATTGTGATTGCCATAAGTTGGTATGTTTTGTATATTGTGATTATCATAAGGTGGTGTGTATATTGTGATTGTCAAACGATGGTATGTATATTGTGATTGTCAAACGATGGTATGTACATTGTGATTGTCATACGATTGTAGTTATACTGTGATTGTCACATGTCATAAGTCAGGGGTTTGCATCATAGATGTGGCCGACGGCCTCAATTGAATCCACGAATCTAGTGGCGGGCTGCATAGTAATCGGATGAGGGGCGGAAGGAAGTAGGACTCATGTGGATACACAAGCTATTATAAAGATGGAGCACAATTAAGTTTATTACTGAATGAACATCAATTGAAGCTTTGATGGATTTGTCTTAAGAAAGTAAAAATTTTCCTCTTCTCGGCTAAAAACATCAATTTTACTACAGCAGATTACTTTTCCAAGAAACTCCCTGGGCCGTATAAAAAGGTATTGCGGTCCTCCAGTTGGAAACCTCTGCTATAAGTTATACGTCCCTAAACTGATGAGAAATCAGCTCTCTTTCCTGCGCATCAAAGATGAAGGAAGATAAGTCACTCACGTGTGGGTAGTTTCAGGTTGGCCTCTGAACAGAGGGCGCACAAGTCCGTGCCGTTGTTGAGCCCCTGTCGGTCGTAATCGGAGTCCTTGGATCCAGGGGCGCACACCGAGGCGAACAGCGAGTTTGCAGACGCGCCGTAAGGACATACGTCTCTGTCCACCAGAGAGGCGCTTCTTAAGGACTCGATGAAGGCCACCCACGCTACGGCAATACATCAATGGCCACGTGTTATCAAGAACGAGAGGGAGGGAGATTTTATTCCAAAACAACTATAGCTACAAATAGCATATTAACAACTAGGCACAAATTATTACAATTTTCAATTTTTTTTTACAAATTAGAATTACTTATTATTATTCTTTTCAGAGGCAGAACAGACAACTTTTGTCTATCACCATGTCTTACTGACTGGTCACATGATAATTACTCTATTGGGGTAGGGATGCGGAAGGAAGCATTTGAGATGTAATCTACCCGCATTTGCGGGGAAGAAGAGTGGGTAAACTATTTTAGTAAAAACCACCCTCAGTGGACTCGGCCGTGATTCGATCCCCAATCACTCCATCATCAGCAGGCTAGTCTAAGACGAAAGTGACGCCTTAAGCAATTCAGCCACTGAAGCGGGTGACAGACAACTGATACAATATTCCACCCAATTCAGTGGCCGCATGGTTTAAGGCGTCACTCTTGTAATATACTGAACTGCCGATGACGGGAAGATATACTTTCAAATCCTGGTTGGGTGTATTGAGGGTGTTTTTTTAAATGGTTTTCCATTCTTCCTCCACCTAAAAACGGGTATCTTACCTCTTAATTCTACCTTACTCATACCTACTCCTTTAGCGTAATTAATATACACGGTGTCTACCATAAGACTCACCATTTTAAGCACATACAGTTCAGTAGAGTGTAATTTCATGGCAGACACCCTGTATATTCGTTCAAACTGAACGGGTAGTGAGACGTGGTGAAAAAATATACATAGGCCTATATACAATAAGCTTCTTAGTGTTCACACATATAAATAAAACTGAAAACAATACATTGAAGATTAAAAAAATAAGGATTTTTAATAAACACTATTAATACTGTCTTTTAACATTACAAAGCCACAAAACACTATACCTATATAGATAGTCGTATTTAAGCTTAGAGGCAATATATTGTGTTTTCTTGGTTTATTCTTAATTCAGTAGCGAAATTTAGTCTGACACCTTAGCTCAGTCGGTAGCGTGTCTATCTACTGAGTTAAGGGTGCCGGGTTCGATTTCTGGTATGGTCGAAAAATCTATCATAAACCCCTTTCACAGTGATTAATTAACGGCCGGGGGCTGGATGTTGTGTCTGTCCTAGATTTAAGTTAGTTTTTAAGTCGTGTGCTGATATAAACAGTCGGTTCAGAAAGAGCATGTTAAATACCTAAAAAAATATTTTAAAAAATTAAAGAAACTTATACTCAAATAATGATAGCGGCTATCACTAAATAACCAGTTAAGTAGATATTATGAAAAGTAATACGCACATTCACAGGGTCATTGATTCCATAATTGATTTGGAAATAGTTGATGCAATGAACCAAATTATAATATATTTTTTTTAGAATTTATTTTATGTGTGTGTAGCAATTAGTTGAATGTATATTTTTTAAACAAATCGGAATATATGTTGATATTAAACTAATTAGGATACTCACCAAGTCCACCAAACTCTGGGAAGCATGCCTTAGCCTTGACCAGGCCTTTTAGGTCTCCTATAATAGAATCCGCCCTTATGATGGGGACAATGATGTTGTTGCCATAAGAGTTACTTTCTTGATAGCCTGCCGAGGTCAAGTTGTAACTGCTACGAGAACAAAGAGAGAAAAAAAAACACAGCCCGTAAATTACCCTTTTTTTTTAACATAGTAGGATTCTGGTGGGAAAAAAAAACTTAAAAAAAAACTTTGTATAATATTTCCTCATGTTTGTGTGTGTATGTCTTTCTGCACTCTCCAGATATGACCTAAAAAAGCTGAAACTTTTTTTTTAGCTCCGCGTCTTAATACCCTTTCGGGCTATACGCTTATGTACTAATTACTCTAATGTTTAGGGATGAAGAAGGCTATATTTAGAGGAAGTGTACTAGAATTCGCGTGGAGGAAGAGTGGAAAACTATTTTGGGAAAACCACCCTCAGTACACCCGAACGATATTCAAGCCTCGATCTCCCCGTCATCAGCAGGTCAGTCTAACACAAGAGTGATGCCTTAAACCATTCGGCCACTGAAGTGGGTGGTTGGAAACTATTGTATCAGTACACTTTTAGTGCCAGTATTGCTGAATGGTTATTTAAAATAGTCTGGCTAAGGGACATAATGACGAGTGTGAGTTTTAAAAGCGTTTGAACGAATATATTGAACACCAATATCTATAAAAGTGCATCCCAAGCTCACCCCCACAGTGATAGAACCCTGGCTTCCTTAGCCATCAGTTTCAGTCCTGCTCACACAGTCCAAATTTTAATATAAATATATTCATCCGAACGTTAGAAAGCTACAAAAATCCACTTTCGCCTATTCATATGTCAGGCTGTGTTATCTGCAGTTTCCACGTTTAATAGATATACACCCGCTCTGGTGGCCGCAAAGTTTAAGCCATCACTCACGCAATAGACTAGACAACCGATTACAGGGAGATTGCAGATTGGGGTTCGAATCCCAGTTGGATGTACTGAGGGTGTTTTTTTCCTAACTGGCTGTACAATTTCCTCCACGCAATTACGCTTTCTTAACACATTAAAGTAATTAATACATATAAGTATAGACCGAACAGGTAGTAAGACGTGGTGCTAAAAATAAAAATATATATATAACAGTAAAATGTTATCAATGTTGGCCACAAATAAATGGTTGGTTGTCTTTTCTAAAAGTCCCTTTTTATGGAACTAGGACTATTGTCAGTACTTACAATTTGGCGAGATATCCCAGATTGGTGTTTATCCCCACGATGTCTGCCTGTCCGGCCTCAATCTTCCTGAAGCAGTCGAACTTGCTGCTCCCCTCCACGCAGGTCAACTCTGGCAAGATACCATGCGTGATGCCGGCCTGTCGTACCCACTCGCACTTCTGAACCTCCAGGGGTGAGATAGTGCACCATCTGATGTAACTGCGGCAGTCGGTAACGTTCGCGGGCTCTGGGATGACTCGACCTGGACATGCGCAATGAAACATGATGAGGAACCTGACAATGTGCTATCTACTGGAAACATGAGGAGGATCCTGACAATGTGCTACTACTGGAAACATGATGAGGAACCTGACAATGTGCTACTACTGAAAACATGAGGAGGATCCTGACAATGTGCTACTACTGGAAACATGATGAGGAACTTGATAATGTGCTACTTCTGGAAACATGATGAGGACTTGATAATGTGCTACTACTTGGAAACATGATGAGGAACCTGACAATGTGCTACTACTGGAAACATGAGGAGGATCCTGACAATGTGCTACTACTGGAAATATGATGAGGAACCTGATTATGTGCTACTTCTGGAAACATGATGAAGAACCTGATAATGTGCTACTACTGGAAACATGATGAGGAACCTGACAATGTGCTACTACTGGAAATATGATGAGGAACCTGATAATGTGCTACTTCTGGAAACATGATGAAGAACTTGATAATGGGCTACTTCTGAAAAGATGACGAGGAACCTGACAATGAGGTACTACTGAAAACATGATGGGAAGCCTGAAATTGGTTATCTACTGGAAACATGGTGGGAAGCTTGGCAATGTGCTACTACTGGAAACATGGTGGGGGAGCTGACAATGGCTTACGATCGGAAGTAATGTCCTGAAGGTAGCAATTTCTCATTGCTTTGTTCTACTATAGTGTATCTTATAAGGTTTTATTTGATCTATTAATTATTAAATTCAGCTAAAATGATCAAAAGCTGTTAATAAAACTTTCGTGGGTGTCACTGTATAGTTTCCTTAAAATTATTATTCTAATTGTCTTAGACTATAAATATAATTGTAATATTATTATCTCAGCCGTTGTGGCAACATGAGTTTCCAATTTTAAAAAAACGGATTTCCTATGAAAATCAGCTATCAATTTTGTCTAATTTTTTTTTGTACTTTCTTAAGAAAATTTTACTGTAAATTCCAGCCTATTATTCCCGGTCCTCCTGTGAGTTAATAGTTTGTTTAGACGTTTCCCTCACCTTCTTGAATGAAATACTTTAGATTTGTTGTGACGACTTCTTGCACGACGTAAGAAGATTCTTTCAGCATCACATTGGCCAGATTATCTGTCCAGTCCAACCGTCTGTTGGCCGAAATACTCGGCAGGGCCAACAATAATGAAGCCTTCAAAGCCGCCGCGACGTCACTGGAAAGTAAAAATGTAGGTCACTATTAGTTTCAAAAACAAAATCTATTAGGACAGACGTTTTGAGGAATAATAAAAAAAAAAAAGTCATTAGCTACTGATTATTTAAGTAAATACACATTATTCGCAACCTATATTACAAATCGATTGTATAATAAAGTAGTTCGTTGATGATTTAAAGGAGCTGCATGAAGTAGGAAGGCAATGAATGGAGACGGAACTGGATGTAGAAGGAAGGGAAGAAAATGGTTGGTGCAAGAAGAAATTGGATTAAGAAGAGAGTAACCGGTTGGATCAGGAAGGGACTAGATGGAACAGGAAGGGACGATGGAACTGAAAGGAATTGAAGTGAACAAGAAGGAGTAGATAAGAACATGATAAGCAGGAAGGGACTGGGTGGAGGAGGAAATAACATGTTGGAGCAGTAAGGAATTGTATGGAACAAGAAAGAACTGGATGGAGTAGGAAATAACTGGATAGAACAGGTAGAAATCGGCTGAAACAGAAAGGAACCCGATAGAACTGGATGTAACAGGAGTGAGCTGGATGGAGCAGGAACAGAAAAGAACTGGATGGAACAAGCAGGCTCGGACTGGCCCGCCGGCCCATCGGCCCTCGGGCCGGTGCGCCCTCAAGTTTCTCGAATTTGCGCCCTCGGCCCAGAATTCCCCTCCCTCTTGGCGAAAAAAAAAATATTGCAATTATTAAAATAAGAAATTTAAATTTAAAATAAGATTCAAATAATCAAGACAAAGTGGAACCGTGAAGACGAAATTAATTTTAAGTGAGTACAGATTTAGGGGGTGGGGGATGTTTAGCAACAAGGGGCGATTGGCGCCCGGCGACAGCATGAGAGAAGGCACACCTCTTCAATGATCCGTCTGGCCGTGTCGCGTGGCTGCAATTGGAGTGGTGGAAATCAGCTGTTTAGTTGGTTTCGCGCCTAGAGTGATAGCGTTTGGTTTTGAATCTATGCATGTGTAATTTTTTGGCTCCTGCGTAATTTTTCGTTACTGAGTTAAGAATTAAGAAAATGTAAATTGCCAGACAACAAAAACTATTGTTTAATTACCAAGTTTTGTTGGTAAGGAGAGCCTTTCTTGGGCCTTCAAGTTCATACCCACAAAACCTTACTGAGATCGTAACACATTCCCCTCCCTGGGATAAGTTTTGATCAAAATGTTCTCTATCTCTCTCGCTCACCCTTTTCCATTTCCAATTTCTATAATTAACTTATTTTGACTAGTAATAACATAAAACGTACTATTATATTTTAGATGGGATTTATAACAACGTCTTTCCCTTATTATAATTGGGATATGTAAAGTTAAATTTATTTAATAATTTAGAAATTTAAATTTTTGGAAGTTTGGCGTGAAAATGAAAATCTATTTTGAAATGTGAAGGTATGTTGCTTTGAAGAGACTTGTACTCAGCGCTGATACAAGTCAGGTTTATTTGAGGTGATTGGGGGTGTGATATCTACCCTTCCTTTTCTCATAGACAAAGCCAGTTTGCTTAGGATGGATGCTGTTGAGACAAGCTGTATCCGAATGATCCGAGGATCTTTGCCACGGATATAGTATACTATTTTTTAGAACTTGTACCTTAAATGCTAGATGTTTTGTGAAATAAATTCATTTATCCCATGAATGTTTCTTTATAATATATTTATTAAAAATAGCCTGTGAAATTCGGAATATTCAACAATGCCTTGAGTCACAATGGGAAAAGAAAAATAATTTTATTTTGCAAATCCTTGAAATAACCACTATTATTTTTATTATTAATCAATATTATTGGGTTCTACCAGCACTTCCATAGTTATTTTACAGTAAAAAAGTTCGTAATAATATTTTACGCTCTCTGAAAATCCAAGGTCTGCGCCCTTTTGGAGGACCCAGTCCAACCCTGGGAACAAGAAGGAACCAGATGGAGCAAGCAGGAACTGAATAGATGATGAAGTAACAGGAATGGGCAATAAGGGAACCGGATGGAGACCAAAGGAACTATCATGAGCGTGATGAAATGGCCCAAAGTGAATCAATTCCCGACTTTACCGTCACCGAAAATTACACAAGATGAGGTTGATGAATTATCCCGTGTGTTTACAGAGACAAGCAATTGAACTGATACCTATAGCTAGTATGTAGATAAATTAACAATCCAATGCACAACGTGTTTCATAAAGTATGGTTTTTAAACGTATACAACACGGACTATTTGGTTTGTTAACAAAAATAACTAGTAGGTATATTCCTGGCAGGATGTGGATAAAAAAATTATTTAGTAGCATATGTAGATCAAAAACGGAAACAAAGAAAATATTATTTTGAAACACAAATTAACGGTGTTCAGGCGAGGGAGTGTTTATACTTGTCAGTGGAAGAGGGGAAGTGCTACCAACATATGAATAAGATGACTCGCAAACTGAACTGCTCGTTTCACCCCTTCTCTTTCTAATTCTTATATTGACGTGTAAATGTGATATTACTTTGAGTTCTTATGGTGGGGATTTAGGGGATTTAAGATTAGTGTATTTGCAGGGTTTTTTTTTATGGAAAAAGAATTTGTTGGTCAAAATAAATCAAATATTGCTTCAGTACAAACAAAGAGTTTAATTTTCATCACAGCAGTTCCTGAATATCTGTCAAGGGTGTCCTGGAATTTAATGACAGCTTTTGCTCTTCATTTAAAAAGTTTCTCATCTAATACCGTTATACTCATGAAAGATATTCAACAACTGTTGATATCACCACGTGAATAAAATTAAACTCTGTAGTTGTATTGAAGCAATATCCTACTTATTTTGGCAAAAAACGTTTTGCTATAAAAACTGCAAAAAAAAAACACACTCGCGTCACCTACCTCCTCACCTTAAATGTATCAAGCTAAGAGGAAACCCGCTTCGTAAAATAGCTTCAAATTCATCAAGTAGGCAGCTTCGTTGGTATATAAGTGAAGCTTGAGTACAACCCAGTGACGTGTGGTGAAGTGTTGCCAGGGTAAGCAACATTAGTTTAAACTGTACTGTACCTGTGAATTGTTCATACCCCTCAGTAGAACACTTACTGCTCAGGTATCGAGGGGAATACATTCCCGTGTGAGGCATGCAGAGCACGATTGGTCAAATAGGGCCTCCAAGGGGGCAAGAACATAACGCAGGTACAGTTTTAACAGGGTTGAAACACTCCACGACGAGCCACTGGTACCAGCTGGCATGGTTGGTGTATTTTGTGGACTCACTTCCTGGCGATCACCGCATCCCAGCGCTGTTGGACCCAAGTGCAAGGCTGTTCAGTGGTCAGAGGCTCCAAGGTGCCGTTTCTACACAGGAAGGAGAATCCCTCGTTACCTGCCATCTGTAAACACGGGGGGAATCCTTTCTATTAGAACGACAATACACTTGGAAGTAGGACACCTTATTTCAGTCGCTAGTGCGTCTGATTACTTCGCTGACACTTCTAAGGCTTGATTCTTGAATAGGGCCAAAAGGTATCGTTGGAAAGTTAGGTTTGTCCCTGTTAGAAGAATGATTACTCAATTATCTAAGACCTGTTTCAGTGGCCAAATAGACTAAGGCGTCACTCTCGTGTTAGATTGGCCTGCTGAAGGCGGGGAGATCGGGGTTCCGATCCTGGTCTGGGTATACTCAGGTGGTTTTTCCTAAATGGTTTACCGCTCTCCTTCCAAGAAAATTCGGGTAGTTACCTCTAAAACGCTTCCTTTCACATCCCTACTCCATTAGAGTGATTATAATATGCGTATAACCTGAACAGGTGGTGATTCAAAAAACTATATGAGTTCTTATTAAATGATTGTTTTAAAATTAAATCATTACCAAACAATTGAAAAGAGACTATTAAGAAGCTGTCTATGTCCTGATTTATGCTTATTTTAAATCCAATAATACTCTCTTACCATTTAACTTTTATTTATTTTCTCTCGATCTCTCGAATAGAGAGAAGTATTGTGAGTATAAAAAATCTAACTTGAGATTTTAATAAATGTCGACGTTTCATGACCCCTTAAAATCACAAAAGTAGTTTTCGTAATGCCGTCTGTCTGTCTGTATCTTGGTCTAGAGCCAAAACAATTTTACCTATTGGGCTATAACTTGGTATCTAAGGCTTTTATAATTTCCCCCTTAGGGATTTTTGGAATTAGATATCCAACCCTAAAATTAAGGGTAGTTTACTGATGGGCAAAAAGAGACAAAATAGATTTTTCACAAAAATTCGCTCTAAAGATTTTGATTAAATTTTGAATCAAAACATTGTTTAACAATACAAACAAATGGGCAGTTCTCTTTTTCCCATGAAAATGAATTCAAGGGCTCTTTGGTAAGCGGAAATTTTCAATTTTGATCATACATTCACAATTATTTGAGATATGGAATAACTTATCATAGTTGGTAAAGCTGTAGTATTATTACTATTTTTTTAAATTTGAAATCTATTTTTGTAAAACAATAATGCAATTTTTTATTGTTTCTGTAACATTGTATATTGTTTAATTTATCTTGCGTGCGTATAACCCGAACGGGTAGTAAGACGCGGTGCTAATAATAATAATAATCTTTGGTGGAGTGTTTCTGCAACCGTGTATATTATTACGTGTTACACATTTTATGAGTTTTTAGTAAATTTCTCTATTTTAAGATTAAAGAGAGAGAAAGTTTGTTCGGTGCACCGCACCATTTATTTTATACTGTGCACAGCATCTTACTATAATTCTGGGTTATCAGCATATTTACACTATTAGGGTGGAATTTAGAGGACATATTCACGCATTTGTGGAAGGAAGAGTGGCAAATCCTCAGTACATATATATATATATATATATATAAAAAACAAAAATAAATAAAATACTGAATCAATAGATACATTAAAGTTTAATTTTCTACATATATTAATATGAACAGTTATTGAATACTTGTCCATAAGCATATTAGGATTTGGTGCTTGCTTTTCATCTTAATTTTAAAGGTTTCTAATTAAATATCACTATACTTATGGCAAATATTTAAGAATTATTTAGGTTAATATGTCTAGAAACTTAAACTACCTCTGAAACAATGTACTATTACTAACAATATTATTATTATTACTTCACACGTCCATCACAGACTCCACCTTAAAATATGAGTGAAGAATGACCTTGGGTACGGGACAGTTCCTGGATAGCTCAGAATTGGCGTAGTAAGCCAAAGGTCCCGGGTTCGATTCTCGTGTCCAGGTGTCATTTTTTAATTTAAAGAATTTAATATATTATTTATTTTGTTTAAAAATAAGAATTGTAATAAAAAAATACCTGCCTAAATTATTTTCCCTTCCATCCCACCTTAGTAAGACAGCAAACTTACACCGAAGTACGTCTTGATGATCTCCCTGTCCACGTATGCGACATCTCCCAGGCCTCTGTGCAGACACTCGAGGGCTCCCAGATGATTGGAGGAGATGCCCGCCCTGTACTCGCATGTTGAAGGTACGTCGCACAACGCGCACAACTTGCTGTTGTCTCTTTCTGTAAACAATGGGTAAGATTCACTGGTCAGCCACACCACAAGAATTTCAAACAGCCGCCTCCCGGTTTTAACCACACCAGATATTTTGATGTGTTTAGTAAGATTCTGGTAGGAGGGAACGTTTAATAAATATAAACTTTTTGTATTGCAAAGACAAGGAAATAAACTTAAGTTATGTTAAAAGATGACTCAAATGTGCAACAAACTTTTCGTCAAAAGATTAAATTACAAAATTAATTAAATATATACTGTCACAGTTAGCAAATTTATGTAGGTAGCTATTGTTAACTGTTACAGTATTTATTTAATTACTTTTTGTTATTTAATCTTTTGACGAAAAGTTTGTTGCACATTGGAGTCATATTCTAACATAACTTAAGCTTATTTCCTTATTTTTGTAAGTCAATCTCTCCTTACTAAAATTTAATATGAATTTTATTAAAATTTTTGTATTGTACTGTTAGAAAAGTTTTAAACCTATTGATATTAGCTATCACAAGTACATGATTTGATGTATAGGTAAATTGTTTTATTAGCTTTTGCAACCACCAAAAATATTCTCTCCTATCTAAATAAGAATTTAGGCATAATATAACTCTGATTAAAAGGCCCTTTTAGGAAACACTAGCAGAAGTACTCGGGGTAACGACTCAATGAATTGCATGGCTACCCCGAGCAACGATTTTCTTTGCTACAAACAGATAGGAAAAAAATCTACTCATTTTAATCTTTTTCTTACCTAATTTTTAATAAATTAAAATAAACCTATTCAAAAATTTAAAATTCCAGCCTCTAAGTGCACATGTTCGTGCACAGCGATTACTAATTTTAAAATTTCAGCCCTCTCCTTACGGTAGATATGGCGCAATGAAGACAAACCAAATCTTCATTTTATTAAAATAGACCAACTTTTTGGTGCGGCCAACATTGAGCATTTTACTATATCATTAGAAGAATTTTATAGGTATTGATAAAATCTATCAAAAGTGAAATGTGTAAATCATATAAATTGATGTATTAATAATATTAAAGTAGTTTTAGTAAATTTGTGACCGTCAGCTGTGGCTCTTTATATCATAATCCTTCCCCTATCCATAACTAGATTATATTTCTAAGAAATCATTTATAGGTAATTGAAGTAGATTTGAAAAAAAAAAAAGTCAATCATAAGGAAATAACTATCCAAACATCAAGGATATGTTTATAATAATTAAAAATAAAGATCCAAGACCATGCTTAAAGGATTTTTTTCCTCGCCATGTCTAAGTATCCATTCGGGCTGTACTATGGCCATTGCATATTATGTTCATTACGTCAGTAAGCTTTTGATGAGGCAGGTATAATTTACAGGAAAGTTTCCACATTTACGTAGAGGAAGAGTACCTTTAAAAAAAAAAAAGAAAACCACCCTTGGTACAGCTGAAAGTGATTCGAACCCTGACCCTCTCGTCACCGGCTTGATGAGTTTTACCCGTGCGCGTTCAGGGGGAGCCAGACATATTTTTTAGCATAGCTTCTTACTACCCGTTTGCGTTACACACTTATATAGGCCTACTAATTACGCGAATGATATTAGGGATTAGAATGATTAGATTTAGAATAAGTGTTCCTGAATTTACATGGAGGGAGAGTTGAAAACAATTTCGTATAAAAACACCCTTAGTAGACCTGAACGAGATTCGAACCTCGATCTCTCCGTCATCGGCCGTCTAATCTACCATGCGAGCAGCGCCATAGACTATGCGGCCACCGAAGCTGGTAAGCCAGACTTATTATCAACGGAAAAAAGAGGGTGGACATAATATTGTCAACAAACCCAAAAGGCAAATGAGGAGACAGTATTGTGAGACCGTGGGAAAGGTTGTGTGAGCCTTTGACCTTTGCAGCTTTCAAGGGCACTTGAATGAAATAAAGAGAACTTCAGTGCACTTTAACAAAACATTTACTAAACTACTGCTTTGAAAAGCTACCGGACCAAACTATGTATCCCTACGCCGAACCATATGATTTGCAAAAAAACATGTATTTAGCAGCTGTCACTTCTGACAGTCAACATTTAGGTATATACCTAAATGTTGACTGTCAGAAGTCAGCTGTGAACTGTCAGTCAGCACTAAAGAAGCCCTGGGGCTACTGTAGAACTCATAAGCATAATCATTGGCCAGGTGGGGGAGCAAACAAAACAAACTTATTTTAAATCTAAATTAAAAAGCAAATCAAATTTGTATCAACTGAACAACACGAATGATATGATTATGGGATTATTTAGTATAAGTCATAAAAAACATTGGAAGGGGATACAAGGGCAAGTCCTACACACTAACCAGAAAATTTTAGGCCTCAAAGTCCACAATAATTATGAACTTTTCGGGGTACATCAATCCCCTTCTTCAGCAGAAGAAAGTAAAAATTTTCACTCATATAATTACATAATTGTGTGTTTTGTTGTGTTTTAGTTGTGAACTTTGAGGCTTAGAGTTTTCTGGTAAGTGAACAGTCCTTGACCTTCTATCCTCTTTTCAATGTTTGGTTTAACTTAGCCGTTTGGCACCTTTTTTCCTTTCTTTATAAGTCATATAAAAAAGTTACCTTAATCATTTACTCATGGCTCAAAACGTGGATTTAGAATTTTCTGAATAAACAAATCATTGTTTATTTTGCGGTACGGTTTCATTTGAGCAGAACATCGAGAGGAAGGGGGGTTATACTCCCTTTCTCCAAACTATCGACGCCTGTACAGTAAAACTTACAGTATATGTTTGTTTCTTTGCGTGTGTGTGTGTTGTTTTTTTTTGCTACAGTTTGGATATGTAACGCCCAATTTTAAGCGATTGCCCCTAAATGATCCCAATCACGGATCAATGATTCAATGACTCACTGAGTTTATCGTCTAACCAATCGTTCAAGACCCAGGGTCCCGGTCTGCATGTGGAGTTGAAGAACTGACTGAGGGAATACACTTCGTTCTCCACGGCGCTCCTACCTTCCTTGGCTTCGCACTGTGTCTCAACCACTGCTAGTTCAAACTCCTACAACAAGAAACAAACAAGAGCCATTTTACCCTCCGTTTGGTCTAAAAGATAGCAAGATTACCTTGCCGTGTTCTATTGGGCGTGTTCCGATTTCCTCCACGAGAGGTGATTTAATCCCCTTTTCGATAAAGGTCACATCATTCTATGGTCGAGTTCCTCCACTTGGTGGGGGGGGGGAGGTTGAGTTACTTCACGACACCTGAAGGAATGGGTTATGAGTATAGTTGGTTAATTTCTACATATACTTATGGTTCTTAACCAACCTAACTTAACCTAACCTTTCATGCTTTAACGAATTTCGTTATTTAATTTTGTAACGAAGTTGGTTAATTTCTACATATACTTATGGTTCTTACCCAACCTAACTTAATCTAACCTTTAATGTGTTAACGAATGTCATTCTTATTTAATTTTGTAATTTACTGTGCGAAGATCCCTTCCTTGAGGTGTCGTGAAGGAACTCGACCATCATTATCGGACTAATTATCTCCGTGGAGGAACTCGACATCCCCTGTTCTACTATGGAGGATTTATAAGTTAGGGCTCGGATGCTTATCCTCTGAAAAAACAAGATATATATGAGCAAATGTAAAAAAAAAGTCCTAAATAGGTAAAATGTGCTTTAAAAATATAACTATGACGTTATCATCCCCCCCCCCCTAAACCATGTTATTATAGGAGGGCCTGCCAAACATTGATGTACCTTTTTTTATAATTAGGAGTAGGACCTTTATGACACGTCATATATTTTGTATTCTAAACTTTATTTCAATGATGAAAAAGATATAAACTTGTTTGTTAAGCTGCCTTTATTACAGAATTTTGTTTTTTTATTTAGCATACAATTGAATATTCGGGGCCTTTTCAGTGCTAGAGCATATTTAAACCACATTTACCATATGGTGCAAAATTTAAGGAATTTTATAAAAATTATTTAATGACTTGCAAGAAAATAAAAATATATATACCTTACAAAATAATCATGAAAGTAACAATAGTAATAATTGCTTATTGGTAGATGTTTTTTAAATGTAAAATAAATAAAATTTATATAATCTACACATTTTAAAAAGTGATTTTACATTTAAATTATTTAGCAAAGATTGTCAAGTAACTTTCGTCATGAGGCATAATGGCATTATGGTTCACGCCAAAATAAAGTTGAAAGATTCCAACAGGGCTCTTTTTCCTTAACAACCCTTTAGTTTGTGTTTTATTAATAGAAATAAATGTGTAAAAATATGACACCAACAATATTTTCAAAGACTTTTTAGCCATATTAGTGGAGCTATGAGACTAATCTTGATGAAAAAATACTCTAAATTTAACCTTCCTCTAATTAATGTAGTAATTTTTCTGATAGGATCACAACATAACATTTTAAGATATTTGAGAACTAGCAACGAGCTTTCCTGATTACCTTGAAATAAGAAGTTTCATAGTTTTCTTTCCCTGCTTTCTTAGAGACATGGCAACGAGTGGTTGTAGAAGAAGGGCGAAAGTGAGTATAAAATTAGATATAATAGAGAATTAGTTACAGAAAACGCCGTGTGGCCCGACACCAATTGATACTTTCTCATTGAGTGAGGCGGCCGCCTTAAGTGGTTATTGTTCCTAGTAACCTAATATTTGTAATACTTCTGTCGGAAATGGGCTAAAGTATTTAAACTAGGAATTCCTTGATAGCTCGATACCCTTTATTCATAAAGTATCGAAATGATTGAGAATCAATCTTAGTATCACGATTTTAGATGCTTTATTTATTTTCTTTAGCACCACGTCTTACTATGCGTTCTGATTGTACGCATATACATTAATTTAGCTAATTTGTTGAGGATAAGAAACGTTGAGTTTAGAGGAAAATCTCTTCACATTTGTGTAGAAGGAAATAGAAAAAAAACCATTTAGGAATAACCACCGTCAGTACACCCTAACGGGATTCGAACCCCGATATTCTCGTCCTCGGCAGTCCAGTCTATTGCGAGTGTGACGCCTTAGATCATGCATCCACCGAGGTGGGCACTCAAATCCCTAAGAGTTGGGATATCCAAACCAAACGGCAAAGTTTAGAATTGGGGATCTTTTCACTGTGTCCCTTATCAGTTTATTTGCCGTTTGCCGACAAATTGTAAATGTACTCAATGTAAACTTTGTGCTATAATTATCTCGCACAGATCAAACGACAAACATGGCCTCTTTTTTACTAGCTATAATTTTTACTTTATGATTTTATCAAACACACTATCGTGCTGTATATAAATAACATAGTTTTAATTTGAGACACGATTGTAGAAATATTTAAGTTGTAAGTGTTGAAAAATCGGAGTCTAAAATCGAAGAATCTATGCTAAAATTTAAGACTAAGAATTAACGATCGGAATTACCCGCTGCGGTGGCCGCATGGTCCAACAAGTTACACTTGCAGTTGACTATACTGCCGATGACGGGGTAGATCAATGTTCGAATCTCGGTCGGGTGTAACGAGGGTTTTTCCTAAATGGTTTTTCACTCTCCCTCCACGCAAATGTGGGTGCGCTTTCTCTAAATAGAACCTTCCTAATCCCTTAAACCATTAGAGTAATTTAGTACATAAGCGTATAACCCGAACGTTTAGTAAAACGCGGTGCTAAAAGATATTCGGAATCATTAAAAAATATGAATAAAGTTTTTATCAAGGCAGGCTGATTATGTTTGTATTTTTTTACTAAATAAGTAAAATAAACCTAATTTTCTCTACTCGTATTCTGTCGTGTTTATAGCTCGTGCTACGAGGCAGCCTAGATAACTGTACTGAAATTAAATTTACCTTTAGCACTCTGTCGCTCCAGTATTGTGTACGGTGGAAGCCTGGGTGGCAAAGGTTCTTCCCTCTTAATCCTGACAGACCTCCCGTGTGATTGCTTCTCACGACCGCCACTGACTCGAACTTATACTTTGGAGCTGTAAAAAAAGTAGACATTCAATAATAACCTATAGATATATATTAGATTCTTATTTTACATAAAAAAGAGTTGCTTTGTTTCCCATTGTGTGATACAACTCATTAAGTAATAAACTCTTTATTTTTTCAACTGCATAATACTACCCATCCAGGCTACTCGTATGATAATTATGCTAGTGGGGTAAGGATAAGGAAGGTAAAATATTGATCTAATGTATCTGCATTTGCTTGAGGAGAGAACGACATAAATCGTTTGAGTAAAAAAAAATACCCTTCTAATACCCAGCTGGGATTTGAACACCGACCTTTACTTGATCAACCAACTAGACTAATTGGGCCTGGCAGTTAGTCTACGTGCCAACCATTGTGGGCCGCATAAGTATTTGGTGGCTACAGCACAGTGCTATGTAAACAGATTTTAGATTTTGTGATGTTGAGAAAATAATATTTTTGTTCATATTTTCAACCTTAATAAACATACTTAAAGATAACTCCTGATTATAAGTAGTATTAAATTTGAGTCCTGTACTCAACGTGACCTTTGTGCTATAATTATCTCACACCGATCTAAAATGGCCTATTTTTTTTACTAGTTATTCTTTTTATTCTATGATTTTAGGAAACACACTATCGTGCTATATATAGATAAGATATTTTAAATGTGAGACATGATTATTAGAAAAATATTTTAAGTTGTAAGTGATGAAATATCGGAGTCTAAACTAGAAGAATCGATGCTAAAATTTAAGATTAGGAATTAACAATAATTGGAATTGATAAAAATATGAATCAAGTTTTTTCCAATGTACAGCTTATGTCTGTATTTTCAATAATAAGTAACATACACCCCATTTTCTCTGCTTTACTTGAGGCTTTGGGAGGCGTGGGGAGGAGAAACATATCCCTGATGTCCACTTCCCTTCCCACATTGGGTGCTTCACTTCATACTAGCGTTATTTTAGAAACAAATGTAATGATAACAAGATCCACCCTTAGGGATATGCAAATGTTACGGCACACAGAACCCCTGCTTAGGTGACAAAGGGGAAAAAAAAACGTTTTGGTGGAAAATGTTTGCTTAATACTCGTATAGTAAGTTCCCTGTATAGGTGATCTAGCAAATATTATCAAAGTGTAAAGACAAATAAAAAAATAATTATGTGGTTTGATTTATTGACCGATAGTCCAGTAATCTGGTATTTTTACCTAGAAAGTTTTGGAGAAGTCCTGATTTTTGGTTCCTTTTATGTTTTTCGGGGTGCTTATTATGAATTTCCACTTTGCCACCTCAAAACTTTTCGGGAAACATTAAAAAAATGCAAAAAAACAACAAAAAAACTTGACAATTTTTTGTTTTTTGCTTATAGCGTGAAAAATATGCACTCTTACAGAAAATGTACCGTATAAAAATTAAACTAGAGAAAATTTCCCACTATTTAGCTCTGTAGATTTTTTTTTCAGACAAATAGTTTAGGCGCAAGCGCGCGCTGAAATAGTTTGTATATGTTTCCCTCACCTCGTATCCGTCTCTCTGTCGCGCGATCTCTCTCTCTCTCTCACTCTTTCTCTCTCTTTCTCTCTCTCTCTTTCTCTCTCTCTCTCTCAGTGCCATACAAACACAAAATAAAACGATTACCATCAATCCAACCACACTTTTTCAGAGAATTAGCATTGCAAAACAATCAGATGAAGAATTGGAGGAATTCTTAACCTATGAACTCTGTCCCTATTCATTATCTCTTTTTGACGAGAGTGGTATGAGAAAAGGTACAAAATCAACTTTGTACAAAGCTTTCAAGCCTGCCCAAGGAAAAGAATTGGACAGCAGTATATTCGTCATCGATGGCGGATATTTGTTGCATCGAGTTGTGTGGCGCAGAGGGCAGTCATTTGCAGATATTTGTGACAGTTATGTTGCATTTGTTCGATCAAGCTACAAGTCAAGTGCGGTAGTCATTTTTGATGGATACTCCGACAATGTTGCTGAAAAAAGCACTAAATACCTGTAGTGCTCGGGGAGAGCACGCAAAAACAATTTTATCGAAATACTGTTTAGTGGAACAATGACACCCACGGTCTCTCTGGAGAAATTCCTTGCCAACTCGAAGAATAAAAGTAGTTTGATATCCATGCTAGTGACGAAATTCACAGAGGAGAACATGGTCTGCAAACAAGCAAAAGAAGATACGGATACCCTGATTATCAACACAGCTCTTACCTTGGCACCAACACATGAATCTGTCATAGTCGTCGGTGAAGATGTAGATCTTATAGTCATCTTGACAGGTATCTGTACTTCTCCTAACTCTTCAAACTCTATATCATTCGCTAATTGCAGTTGACAAAACAGTTGCCGAGCACATTGTTTTTACATGCCATGAGTTGGTGTGACACAACATCAGCTTTGTTCAATCAGGGTAAGATGAAACTTCTTCATACTCTGAAGAAGAATCATGATCTGATCAACATTATTCAGGTGTTTAAAAACCCTGAAGCTGATAAAGTCGATGCGGGTGAGGGTGAACGTTTCCTTATTGCATTGTACGGCGTTGGTGGGAATAAAGTAGCTTCAATAAATAAGTTGAGGTACAGGCACTACGTAATGTCTGCATACAGGACTACAGCCAACATTGTCTCATTACCCCCTACTGAAGCTGCAGTGCGACAACATTCGCTACGGGTGTTCCACCAAGTTCAATAATGGCTTGGTCATGAAAAAAGACCCCAACAATGGAGGTGAAAAACATCTAAGAACGGCCTCATGCCAGTCACCACCCTGCAGCCTCTTGCCCCAGAAGCTATATTAAATCACATTTCATGCAAATGTAAGAGAGGCTACTTAGAGAAAGCTGATGTGGACGAGGATGAAGAAGTGGACGATCCTGACATCCAAGGAATTCAAGACCCGGGCCAAGAACTTGAAGCGGAGCCATCAGAAGGTATTTTAATTACTACTTTTACGAACACAGATATGCATTCTTTAATATCCCACTTCCACGACCTCAGCCACACTTTGATACACTCATGTTGAACTAACATAACAATTGTTTTACTTCTTTAATTTACTTATTTTCTAGGTAAACGAAAGGCTCTGGAGGAAGAGGACAAAGACATCGGGCAGCCTGGATCTTCAGCAACAAAGCGGCCAAGACGATTTTAATATTATCGTTATCCCTACATATTTCCCTTGCATAGTATATTCCTACACATTTTTTATCACTTTTTAGTTTGTCACTGTAACAGTACCTATGTTAATAAAAACCACATGTATCAACATGAGTATACGTTATAACCCTATACCTATAAACACCCAATGGTACTAGGTATAACAATGAAACTGTAAGATATTCACATATTACTAGTTCTTAATAAGAATATCAAAATAGAGCTTAATCACGAGAAAGAAGCAGGTTGCGGTTGAATGACGAACACTGAATGTTGTCACTTATTCAAATAGGTTCAACGCGCGCTTGCGCCTAAACTATTTGTCTGACAAAATAAAACATGCAAAGTTAAATTGTAGGAAATTTTCTCTAGTTTATTTTTGTATATAGCGATTTTCCTCGAAAAGTGCATAGTTTTTATGTTATAATAAAACAACTAATAATAATCAAGTTTTTTTGTTGTTTTTTGCATTTTTTAAATATTTCCCAAATATTTTCGAGGTGGCAAAATGGAAATTCGTAATTAGCACCCAGAAAAATATAAATGAACCAAAAATCAGAACTTCTCCAAAACTTTCCAGGTAGAAACCATTTCGAGCACTGATTGACTGGACTACGACTTAAGTTTAAAAAGTATATGTTTCGGGGGGAGAATGATGCAGATAACTAGGGGCCCAACAAACGAGGATTTCCAGGGCTCCACGTCTGCTTAAGGCAGCCCTGATTATAACACTTACTTGTCGTTGTTTCTGAACTTGCTTGCGGAACAATTTGTAAGATGACCTTGGTGCTGTTGTCAATGAACTTGGAAGCTAACAGTGCTTCCTCTGCCGTGAATACACCAACATCTACCTCCCCGGACTGCAACTTGAGGGCACATTCCACACTGTCGAACACAACAAATGGGCAAAATTAATAACACTTAGATAGTTCACTTATGTACTTTACGACTTCATGGTTGTATCGGCACATTATTTACGATCTAATGGGGGGGGGAGGGAGGGGGTTACGAAGCTTCTAAATATTGACGTTGAAGTCGAGGATCAAAACTCCCTAGTCACGTCTTCCGACACCCACAATAACACTAGAATCTTAGAAACATATTTGTGAGGAAGAAAAATACTTTTATAAATTATGAACAGTTTTGAAATATCTCACTAAACATGACATATTTAAACATATAATCAACCGCTTTTCTGGCCGCGTGGTCTAACGCGCTACTTTTGCAGTAAACTAAACTGTCGATGATGGGGAGATCGAGATTCAAATCTCAGTCGGGTTTACTGAAGGTGGTTTTTCCATAGTGGTTTTCCACTCCCCTTTCACGCAAATGCTGGTACACTTCCTAGAAATACAGCCTTCCTAATCCATAAAAACGTTAGCGTAATTAGTAGATAAACATATCACCCGAACGGGTAGTAAGACACGGTGGTTAAAAATAACATATAATAATTTTTAGAACAGTTGCTAGACAGTATTTTAACACCGAATATAGTTTTAGTGACATATATAGCTTAAAGCGTAGATAAGTTTAAATATGTCAGCATACAATAATATATTGTGCTTTTTTCTCTCTACACCTTTCACTTAAACTAGATGCAATCAATGGATAATTTTAAAACTAAAATTAGTCTTATGTAACATCAACAAAAAACCTTATTTTAGTGTACGGCTTTGACTTTGTTTTGTTTCGACTTTGTTTCGCATTAAAAAAAGGAGCTTAGCACATCCCTCCCTACAAACTAGCCCAACCTAGGACAACATACCTACTAACATCACCTACACTCATCCACACCTGCGGCCCCGTTGGCTAGATGACAAATTATTATTATTATTATTATTATTATTTCACCCGACCGAGATTCGAACCTCGATCTCCCCGTCCTTGGCAGTCGGGCTCAACACGACTAGCGGGTTAGCCAACTATGCCACCGAGGCGGATCTAGATGACAAACTAATCTAGTCTGGTTTTACGGTGATCTGGAGGTCAAGGCTCGATGTATAATATTATATGGACTTTTATTTCAAGCACCACCTCTTACAACCCATTCGGGTTGTACGCCTATATACTAATTAAGCTAATGTATTAGGGAATTTTTAATTGAGAGAAAGTGTACTCGTATTTGCGTGGAGGAAGAGTGGAAAACAATTTAAGAAAAAACACCCTCAGCACACCCGATCTGGTTTCGAACCGCGATATCTCACTATCATCGGCATTCCAGTCTATTGCTAAAGTGACGCCTATTGCCATGCGGCCACTGAAGTGGATGTGTGTGTTATTGAAACTATCAAATAACACACATATATATTATTAAGGTGCGGCAGAAGGGATCGTGAGTAATTTTACAGTTATTATAGCATTAAAGTTTTTTGGCCAAATAAAATAAATTATTTCTCCAGTAGCAAAATAGAGTTTAGTTTTCTTCACATTCAAGATCTGTTGATATTAGCATGTGCATAAAACTAAACTCTATGTTACAACTGGAGAAATATTTTATTTATCTTAGCCAAAAAATTTCACTTCTATAAAATGTGTAAAAATACTTGCGCTCCCTTCGGCCGCACCTTAAAATTGGTAGAGTAAGATCTAATAAAATAGTAAGCTACACACTGAAACTATGGATAATATGATAATTATATAATAATATATAATATATAAGGCATGACTGTTTTTAAGAATAAGTCCTTGTGATTGGAGATATATATCTTTACAAATAGCACATATCTCACTCGCTCAAACAACTCACAGTTGTACAGTTCACTTACAAAAAGAGGTTCAGCTATTTAACATATTTTATTTATAAGTTCTATATAAGGATTATATTGAATTAATAGCTTGATTTTAATAATTTGTCAAAAAATGATACCTTAAAATCTTAAATAACTTTTTCTCATAGTATAATAATAAGAATATTCACTTTCACTGTGGTGAGATATTCTGTAATCGTATGTGTAGGCCTATATACAACTCCATTTAAATGGCAACGACCATCTGCGGTTACATCCAATAATTTTAAAATTATATCCTCTAGAAAATATCGAGTAAAAAATGGTCAATCTACCTTAAAAATAGTCTTACCTGTCAGTGACTTGCACGCATCTGATGTTACTATCTCCTGACTCGAGTATAACGCAATCCCTTCCTCCACTATATTTGGGCACACACAGGCGGTCTGAAACAGGTTGGAAATGCTTAATATTACACTGCGTATTGGCTGTGAGCTTTTAGTTGTGAGATTTTGAACTCAAGCTTGCCACACACTGGATCAGATCTGAACGGAAAGCATCGGAAATTTTTGACTACCTGCATTTTAATGGAGGCCCACACACTGGCTTTGGATCGGATTGGAAATGTCAACGTCAGATCGGAACGGAATGAATCGGTTTGTCAGGAGGGAATATTATGACGAATTCCGACGGATTCTGAAGCTATGAGCATGCGTCCTCGGCATTGAACTATTGCGTCATCTAGGTGACCTGGTGGTCTAGGGGTAAGGTGTCAGACTTCTGTGCTGAGGGTCCGGGGTTCAATCCCCGGTCCTGGCACAGAGTTATCTGATTGCCGAACCCTTCCTTCGCCTTTGACAAGACAACTTGTGAATGTGAGGAATGCCAGGCCTCTACCGTGGTTTCGGATTCCACGTTAAACTGTAGGTCCTCCATTTAATCTCGCAATCACCCTACCATTGCACATTAGCGTAAGTGCGTATGTAACCCGAACGGGTAGTAAGACGTGGTGCTAATAATAATAATATTGCGTCATCTAGTCTCGCACTCAGCTTACACTTGTTGATGTACGTTTCCTGTTCCTTTACAATTTTTCTTATTTAAAAAATTTCTTTGTATGAAGAAATAATCAATTTAGTTTAACAGTACCCTATAATTTATGATATTTCTAATAAACATTAGTATTAATGTGTTAAAAAGGAAAATTCCTGGGAGGAAATCTCGGAAAATTTATGTTACATTTACTTTGTGTCATGCACTGAAAGTATTTTTCAAGCAGCTTTTTCCTCCTCTTCATCGGTATCGGCAACTATGCACACAAAAACCACCATTACCTGCTTTTCACTGCTGTTATCACTCCCTAATCACAGAATCACTAATATAAATGTACCCTTTTGGTATTCTGACTGACATGAATTGAATTTCGAACTAGTTTGCAGACAATTCTCGTTTCCATTCGTAGGATTGTGATTCCGACCGTTCCGATCCGATCCGGTGTGTGGCAAGCTTAATAAAATTTAAGGGGACACAGTAGGCTACCAATTATACTTGTTATTGCATTTTGTAATAAGTAGAAAATCCCTCTTTCCAGTGATGCTAAACGTTTTTTACACCCTATCTACGGTAGGAGAGGCGGTGACATCTATGAAAAGTTACCATGTGTTCATTCGCTAAGCCAGTTGATCTGCAAGACCATAATATGTTGAGTTGTTGTTACTTTTGGCAGTCAAAACTTTCACAGCAAACAATTTGTTTCTTAATTATTTTCTTCTTTAAACATTTTTTACGTGATTAAAACATGAATTTATGAAAATAACTTTGTGTGTGTGTGTGTGTGGAAGTGGTGTCTGTGGTTCACTTTAAAAATGCTTAACAAATGAGAGCTTCTAAAATGCTACGATCTCTTCATAAATTATAGGTGACCTGGTGGTCTAGGGGTAAGGTGTCATACTTCTGTGCTGAGGGTCCGGGGTTCAATCCTCGGTCCCGGCGCAGATTTATCTGATTACAAAACCCTTCCTTCACCTCTGACAAGATGTGTATTAATCACAACTCGTGAATGTGAGGAATGCCAGGCCTCCACCGTGGTTCGGATTCCACGTTAAACTGTAGGTCCTCCATTTCATCTCACAGTCACCCTACCATTACACATTACCGTAAGTGCGTATAACCCGAACGGGTAGTAAGACGCGGTGCTAATAATAATAATAATAATCTTCATAAATTAAGATGGGTAACCATCAGAAACAAGGATGGTTGATGACGTCATACAAACCGTCTTTTGTTGTGTTCATGCGCTGTTTACAAAATAATAACATTTTATTTTGAAACTAATATTTTTTATGGCTTTTTCTCTAAGTTATAATACATATTTATATATTTTCGTGGACAATTATAACAAGATACAAGCGTGGATAAAATAATTTATCATTTATCATTTCATGTACTATAATATCTCTTGTTGCCACAGCAAAAAAAAAGTTTTATTAATATATTTTGCTCTGAGTCAAGAAAACTCCATTTTATACAATTATCCTTTGGGAATTATTATTATAATCGTTTAGTAAGACTTTTTTTTATTGATAATCTAGTATTATTAATGAAATAATAACTATTTCTGGATAAGTTGACATTAGGAACAGTAATTATTTAAGTTTTGATCTTTGCAAATTACCATTATATTGTGTTGCTAATAATTCAGTTGAAATATTAGAATTTCGTGAGAGTCAAAGAGGCATTGCTACTAATTTACAACACGTATTCTAGTTGTGAGTTGTTACTTTTTGAAATTAAGTATATCTCAATGTGGCCATTTGAACAGAAATTATTTCAGTCTGAAGTGTAGCTTTCGAGGTATTGTCAAAACAAGCCAGTGTCGAAGTTATGTCATGTATCAACGTATATTTGAATTCGTAAGAAATGTTAATATATTGTACTGTACATTACACACATTAGAACATTTTAGTAAATTGTCAGCTGGGTTTGAGTACATCAATTCAGTAAGTTTTGGATCCTTAACTCGCATTAATAATTATCTCTTACCACAAGTATACAATCCAATTTTAATAGAAATGGCCTGACAGAAAAGTTACGAGATCTACTTTCACGTATTCATACGTCAAGTCATTTGATCTTTATCTTTTACTTTCGATAGGTATTATCAATACTTATATAATAGCACTAATAATATAGTAAAATGTTTTCACTGTTGATTGCATGGTAATATAGCTGTGATTTCTAAAAGGTTTTATATGAAAATTGGACGGTATAAATTATGTTATTCGGAGAAGTTATGATATTCGGTCTTAAATCCTTCTTATGAAATAATTATGTAAGCTCACTTTAGAGACGAAATAAATCATTAGAAAACCAAAGATAGTGCCACACAGTGTTAATTATCGGTTATCTTATCGTATTGCATTCGTCTATGTTAAATAATGTGATAAAGTTCTAGAAATAAGTACAACATATTACTAGAACAGACGTAATATTTAGTAAAAATACCCAATTCAAGTTAATAAATTATTAAAGAGGTGTGAATTTGTATTAACATATTTTTTATTTATTTTATTATCATTTGTCATCATTGATTAGGAAGGACTTGACATTCAGTTCGGTCGCCTGTATGTAGACTACTCGTCGCTCTGATGGCACAGAGCGTTGCCCAAGGTACAACTATGGAGGTTGTCTACACTTACCAGCAATGAGATGATGTGATGTTAGTGATTATTAAGGTGTGGGGCCAGTGGGAATCTTAAACCAAACCCTGGTGACCGTTTGGATAATTCCCCTTAAGAAAAAAATATCCAAGATACCAGCCGGGAATCGAGTTCGAAACTCCTAGGTTCGTATCAAGGTGCATTGACCCAACACACCACGGGACTGGATTGTATTAACGTTTATTCAGCAAGACTCCGAAAAACTAAGATAATTTAATTTTAAAATGAGTACGGATAGAATTTAGGAACCTGGACTTAAATCTTTAACGCATACCACCGCTCTTTCAACTTAAACTTCCATTTCTTTACAAATAACCTCTTGAAGCAACAAATAATATATTGTTCATTGCAAACGTTGGTTAAAATTCACTAATATCAACACTTTTAGAAATAGTTTTTATTTTCCTTCGTAAAATTTAATCACAAGCTTCAAATGATACCTCCTTAAGGATTACTGTATTTTTGGATTTTTCTTGAATAATTGAAAGAACAAAAAATAAAATAAAACCGTAATGGAATGTTTTATGTTTCGCGGTTGTGGCAGACCGTGGTTCGAATCGGAGTCGGGTGTGCTGAAGGGTTTTTTTCAAATAGTTTTCCACTCTTCCTACATGCAGATGTGAGTACACTTCCTCTAAATAGAACCTTCCTAATCCCTAAAACAATTTGCATAATTAGCACTTAAGTGTATAACCCAAACGAGTAGTAACACACGGTGATAAAAAAAATTACAATTATGAAGACCTTAGTTTGGTACAATTTTCAGCTATTATTTAATGGAATTATATAGACTTGTTTAGTTGTAAGAAAAACAATTAATATAATTAATTTACATAAAAAGTATTCTCTTTGTTGTTTATGACGTAATAAACATGATAAAGAAAATATCATTTGTCAGTGGCCCCCAGAATTAAACAACTTTTTTTTTAAATTCAATATTAAATGTTTTCATTTTTACTAAAAATGTATATTTAAAAAAAATATACTAAGATTCAAATTTGGTTTAGAGATTGGAAATAAAGTTTAAGATTCTGATTCGAGACATAATGGATTCGACCCATCTTTACAATTTACGTATTATTCTTAAGAATTAAGGGTTGGAAAGTATAATTTAGAGACTATGCACCCGCATTAGCATGTAAAGGAGATAGTAGAACCCCAATAGTGAAACAACATTCTCCAGGACGAGGTTCAAACTCCGACTTTACTGTCACCGTTAATCCCAGTCTATTTCAAATATGACGCCTTATACCGTGTTACCATCAGTGTTTATTTTATTACATTTTTAGAGAAAGTTGTGTATAGTAAGGGTTTTTTTCGGCAATATTATTCTATGTACCAAACTTTTCGTTCAGTTGTAAAACATCTTGTTAAGGCACAGTCCAATTTTATTTGAAGGTTGTATTTGACAATTAATAAAAATGACTTGTTCTACTTTCAGGTGTTCATAGTTAAAGTCGTCGACCGCGGTGGTCTTGGGATAAAGTGCTCGCCTCAGGACCCGGTGTTCGTGGGTTCAGACCCAGTCGTGGTTGACGGATTTTTCTTGAACAATAGAAATTCGTAGCACAACTTCCTTTAGAGGTGAAGTAAAACCGTTGGTCCTATATCGATTGTGGCCTTTAAAAGAACCCTGTAAGGTATGTGAAAAGACCTTTCCCGGTAAAATTGTTAGGCCCTTTCGCTCTTGCTCATAGAAATTCTCTTGTGTCGATGTAATCATTCGATTCAGTCGAAAACCTCAAATAAAAAAAATAAACACGTGTCAACTCATGTGATATTTAGTTTCCCCCTTTGATACATATTATCAACATCTATAAAATAGCACCAATAATACAGTAACATATTTTCAATGATGGCCGTAAAAAAGTTTGTATTCTCTCAAATAAGCCTTCCTATGAAAATTAGACTATTTTCCTCCAAAATGACTAGCGTGAGTGAAAATGTGACATTTCTCTCCACTATTAACGATATCCAAGAACGAAAGTTAAATTACTGTATTATTGCTAAGGTTGGCAGACATGTCGGCACAAATACTGTCTATTGAATGTCTAGCATTCGGAGCAACACAACACCTAGTACCACTCGTGGCGGCTGATATGTGAAGAATATTGAGGGTGTTTTTTTTTATCACCGCATCTTACTACCAGTTCGTGTTATACGCTTGTGTACTATAACACTAATGGTTTTAGGGATTAGGAAGAAACTATTTACAGGAAGGTTACCCGCACTTGTGTGGAGAGAGAGAGTGGAAAACAATTTTGGTAAAACCATCCTCAGTACATCAGACCGAAGATTCGAACGTCGATCTTCCCGTCATCGGCAGTCTAGTCTACTGAGAGAGTGGCGCGTTATACCATGTGGCCACTAAAGAGGGTGAGGGTGATTTAAAAAAAATGCTTTTCACTCTCGTCCATCACGCAAATTCAGGAACATTTCCTGTAACTCAACCTTCCTTCTCCCTACCTCATAAGTGTAATCAGGATTTGTACAACACAGATGTGCTGGGGAGAGAAAATATATAAAAACTAAAATATTCTATAAATAGGCCTGTTGTTTCGTCATACAATATATTCCTTTTCATGAACAGGTTTTAATCCCCTTCTTTCTGACGAGCGATAAAAATGTATTTGCTGTCTTCCCTCAAGAAACAAACCATAAATCAAATCTTAATGTTCTTCTTAGTCTAGTGACTCAATCAGCAAATATGTCTTTAACACCGCCATTCTGTGCGACTAAAGAGTTATGACTGATGCTATTAAACAAGAAGAACCTGAAAAGAACACATTGCTCGCGGGTTGCGTTGACTCATCTCGAGATTGTTGGAAATCAAGCCTTGTAGTATACTCCCGACTCGACATCACTCGAGATTTTCCGAGAGTATATAGTTTGGAGGACTAATAATTCGCGTATGTATGACATGACGTGTGCAATATGACTGTCATCAAGCGGTTCATTTGGAATAAAGTCACGTTGATTTCCGGGGGGAAAACACAAACAATTGAGCGCTGTGTTGTCACACACGGAAAGCTTTTCTTGGGAATTGTGTTGAGATTCAAGGATCATTACGTATTTGTTTACGTTATTTTTTTGTGTGAAATAATGATAATGATGTGAAATAATGACAATCTACTTCAAGTTGTTTGATTTTATGATTAGTCAACACAAATAAATCCTAGTCTTTTGCCTTGATATTTGTAAGGATTTTAATCCGTACTTTGAAATATGTTTTTCTTATTATTATTTTGTATTGGTACCGTGTCTTACTACCCGTCCAAGATATACATATAAATACCCTAATAGTGGAGGACTATTACCGTAAAACTTAAAGGAAATGTACCCAAATTGGCATGGAAAGAGAATGGATAACGATTAAGGAATAAAAATCTATAAAAACAAGTTTTTCAAAACCATACCTTATACCGATAAAATATAAGGTGTGTTATTTAACTCCTTCAACATAGAACGCCTCACTTCATTAGCTCCTTCCGAAAATCCTGCCTGGCTCAAGTACTTTCTTTAAGTTGCAGGAGATATTTTATCGGCATAAGATATATTTGTGGAAAAAAAAGTTTTTTATATCATTTTACTTTTTAGCTATGTAAACTTAAATATGATTTGTTTTAATGGATAAGGTAAGGTCCAACATCATTGTCAGGTAAAAATCCAGGATAGCTGCTAAGCCTATATATGACTTACATTGGCTGCAAGGTGAAACGCGTTAAGGATTCATCTCAAATTTTAATATAATGCATTGTCACGCGATTTTGGTATATTTACAAGGTTTCAGCCTTATATCTTTTTTTTTAGAGCTGACTGGAAAAGTGGTCCGCAGATTTGATGACCGAGGCAGTGAACTAATAAGAAATATAAAAATTACTTCAGTTCACCCGGCCAGGTTTAGTGTCCAACCTTTCCATCACTTGCAAACCAGAATAGACGAGACAAACGCCTCTGTCCAGGAGACCACCCGTAAGAGATTGACCCTACAAGGACAAATTGACGTGCACTCAAAGATTTTTTTAGATAGTCTAATAAAAGGTCACCCAAACATGCGAAATGTATAAGTTTAAAAAAAATATAAAAGCTTAAGAAATGTATCAAAACATTTAAAAAGTAGTTTTAGTTTGAAAACTAGAACTAATTTGAAGAAATGTTACATCAATAAATTAGCTAATTACAACTCTCAAAAGTATACAGGATCTACTAAATTTAGCAGAGCTTAAAATTTATATTAGATTCATGTCCAAGTAGATATTATTGTTTGATACATTACTATATTTTGTTTCCTCATCGGCTCTGTTATGGTCGAAAAATAATTTACTTCGGGGATTATAATATCAAAGTTTACAGGTTTTCAATAGTGAAACCATAATCTATATATAATTTACGTTATTTGGTGACTGAATAGATGCTATTAAGGTGGGGATGTAGTGAGCGCGAGTTTTAAGGGCAGTGGTTTTGAAGTTTTTACCTAGCAAAACACTTTTTGGAACGAAATAAATCAAATATTGATTCTATACAAACGTAGAACTTAATTTTCTTCACATGGTGATATCAACAGTTCTTGAATATCTGTCAAGGATATCCACGAATTTAATGACAACTTTTTCTTATCATTTAAAAAGTTTGTCATCTAATGCTCATGAGTCATGACAGATATTCAACAATTGTTAATATTACCATATGAAGAAAATTAAACTCTATGTCCCTACAGGATCAATATTTAATTTATTTTGGCAAAAAAATTTTACCATAAAATTGATAAAACACTGCCCTTAACTCACGTTCACTACACCTACACCTTAAGACAGGGTCCCCCGATGTCATTTGAAAGTGATTGACGTCTCTTAGGAAAAAGTCTTAAATTTAGATTTGAACAAAAATCCAAAAGTCTCAAAATACGTTGGACCTTACTACAAATACTGTGACTTAGACAAGAAAGTAAGTTGAATTAAATGATTTTATTCTTGGTTATGACCCATAGAATTATAAAAATACTAGCTAAATACCCGTTCTTCACACGGGATTTTTTTTATAACACTTATATATATCTAGGAAAATTACAAAGCTGGTTCAATCAATATCCGGTAAGCAGAAGTTGAGAAAAAGGCCCAAAAGTAATGTTTCGTAGCCACCATCTTGAATCAAAATGGCGTACGTAGAGTTTAAGTTACCCTTATGTTAACTGGAGGTCCAAGTTATGTCCAAGAAAAATTTCAGAACGATCAGTGAAGTAGTTTTTCGCATGAAGGCATAACAGCTAAGAATAAGAGCAAAAATTAGTATTTTTAAGCCGCCATATTGAAACAAAATGGAGGACGTAATTTTTAATTAGACTATATGTTAACCGAACCTCTGAGATATGTCCATACGAGATTTCAGAAAGTTATTTCTAACCTTAAATAATCTTAACAGTTGCACTTTCTAAAAGATTTGATGCCTCAAAAAGATCAAATTCCTTTCTCTGGAAAAGGCTGGAAATCAAATTCAGTGTTTCAACACCTGCTGGATGTGACTCCAAGCTATTCATTAAATAAATTAAAAAAAATAGAATAAAAAAATCAGTTGTCAGTTAACTACCCTTTGTTTTGTGGGCTAGAATCAAAATAATAAAATAACACCCAGAGATATGACCAAATAATATCCAAATATCAAGTATAAACAAAATCCGTCACACCGTTTCACCTATAGCCTCAGGGAGAGACAGAATTATAAGAACTATATTTTGAGTTCGGAGACACATAAAACGTCGACATACATAATAATCGCAATAACAGGCCCCATGGCTACGAGCCTATGGGTCCCGGGTTCAATTTCCGGCTGGTACCTTGGTTGTTTTTCCCAAAAGGTAAATTACCCTAACGGTCATTAGTGTTTGGTTAGTTAGACTTAATTTAGGTTAAAGTGTTTCTACTGGTTCCACATCGTCATTCTCTCTATTAGCATCACCTCATCTCAACGGGACATAGAAGACCCTCTACGGAAACGATATACGATTAGTACATTCAAGCGTCTCCTTGGCAACGGGTATATTAGTACTGGCTCTTCTTTACACAAACTGAGCTTTGAGTGTTTCAGTCGAGACTTACATTTTTATTATTATTGTTATTATTATTATCTCGATATCAAAAATGTTCTTGATTACATTATATTAATTTTTAAAAGAAAGTAAAAACATATGTAATGTAGCAGATTGGAATTAAACTCGGGTCTTCTCAGTTTGAAGGCCGTGACTTTAACAGATCATCCAGGCCTGCCAGACACTTGTTAATAAACTAGGTTAGTGCTCGATATGTATGTTGTTGATCAGTTTGCGAGTTTATCTTGTTGACAGAGATACTAAGACAGCGAGATAATACGCTATATTACCACAGTTTATCTCTTGCTGCTGATAAAACGTTAAGGACTCGACGGAATCTCAAGGTAGGGATACGCCCAGGTTGACATAGAAACTACACTCCAAATAGTACAATCTTTCTGTTCTGAGTTGTAGTTGACTGATTGTCTCCCAAACTGTAGTACTCGTACCCCAAGAGGTGCGCGAAGGATTTCAGCGGCTACGTGATGCACTATCGAGCCTTACTATACTGGCTATCATCGCTGAGGGAAATGCATGGCTACTATTGGGAAACAGCTTTGTCATTTTCTTGTTCTCACGTGGTCAATCTTTACTTCAACATAAGACAAATTTTGCAACGCTGGTTCGTCGATGTTGCTAGTAGCTCCTTACCTTCCAACAGAACTGAAAGCGAGGAGATTTGGCAACAGTTAACTGAGAGAGGCGGAAGATAAATCTTTTCTCCTTAATACCTGCAGTTCCCTCATCGATGATATTGGGTGTAGTAGTTATGTGAACAGTATACCTCGCTCCCTCCATTCAGTAAAGTATAATTAAATCATGTTAAGAATTATATAATGTTTTTATCATTACTACAGTTTCATCATTTCCCTTTGTATTTCAAGTTGAAATATCTCCTATAATTTCTCCTTGAATTTGAAGTTATGGTTTCCGTTTGTTGATCAAATTAGACAAAAACAAATTAATACTTTAATCAAAAATTACATTATATTCATAAAGAATAAAACTAGAGCTGTCGCTCTCGTGGGACCAGGATGGGGGATCTTTCGCCTTGAAAAATTCTGACGGAAAAATCCTTCAAAATTTGATATTAAATATTTCAATGTAAAAAAATGCATACAAGTTAATAGCTTATTTTTTATCAATTAAATTATGTGTTAAAATGTAAATCAATATTATTGATAGTGATTGACACGTGAAGCAACTGAATAGTGGTGGCCACATGGTCTGAGGCGTCACTCTCGCAGTAGACTACACTACCGATGACAGGGAGATTGAGGTTTGAATTCCGGTCGGGTGTATTGAGGGTGGTTTAACCTAAATGGGCTTTCACTTTCCCTCCACGCAAATTTGGATACACTTCCTCTAAATTTAACCTTAATCATCCTTAGCTCATTAGCTTAGCCTATTTAATCTATGCGTACAACCTGAACAAATAGTAAGACGCGGCGCTAAAAAAAAAAGAGGGTCAGGGTCGTTGAGCTAACTCAGCGCCAGAGTAGTTCACTGGCTTGTTCGACTCTAACGCTAACGTTAACGCCAGAATCACGATCAACTTAACGTTCACATAAAGTAACGTTCACGTTCTCTTGGTGTTGACATCGGTGGCCTTGGGATAAAGTGATCGCCTCAGGACCCGACGTTTGTGGGTTCAAACCCATTCAAGGTCAATGGATTTTTCTTGAGTGATAAAAATTCGTAGCACAACTTCCTATGGAGGGAAGGGAAGTAAAGCCGCCGGTCTCATATCAATTCGGGTGTGAAAATACCTTTCCGACAAAATTGGTAGGTCCTTTCGCGTTCACTCATATCGATTCACTGTAGTAGGCAACGGGGAACCACAACACTTTCTGAACTCCCCTAGTACATAGGATTTCCACTAGATTGTGTAGGCAGCACTAACCAGCCGCACGGCTAAGTGCATGCATTCCCTGCACTGGATGGATAGACATCAAACCAAACTTGGGGTTGTTTACTTGAAAAATAAGGTTCACTTAATGTAAAGAAGTCTGACACCTTAGCTCAGTGGGTTGCGTGTCCGTCTACTGAGCTAAGAGTCCCGGTTTCGATTCCTGTCATAGCCGAAAAATTTGTAATTGGTGAAATGTGGGGTTTCACAGTGATGAATTAATGGCCGGGGACCAGAGGCTGTGTCTGTTCTAGATGTAAGTCAGTTCACAAGTTATGTGCTGATATAATCAATCGGTTCAAAAAGTTCACGTTAAATACAATAAAAAAAAAGGGTAAAGAACCTAGTGTGTGATCATTACTAACGTAATGTAACATAATAACTCGAGCAAAACATAGACAATGAATTTAAAATGTTTGAAAAAAAGAATAGTTCACCAAAATGAAACTCAAGCTTTTAACGCTGAGTAAGCTGCAATTACTTACAAAAGACGCTTATTGGAAACACAAAATAAAGTGTGACAGATGGATACTACTACGTTTTAAAGCGCTGACAAATTAAGTATACCGAGGAAGTCTTCTGCATTCCATAAATAAACTAAATACTGAACATACTTTTTGACGTGACTTTTAAAATGATTGGACTAGCTGGAACACGTGGTCTCTTCACTAAGAGTGAAAGTTCTACCTTGGACAACTCTTCAGTTAGTTGAACGTTAAGGTAGCCTGATTTTGATTGGAAAAACCTTTTAGAAAATTCAAACATATTTATTTGTGGCCAACATTGATTACATTTTACTATATTATTTGTGTTATTTTATAGGCGATTTTATAGGTAATATTATCAAAAGTATAGTATGACTTGATGTATGAATATATTAAAATCGTTTTAGTAACCCACAGATACTGTTATTCGTACAAAAATCAGCCTGGATATGCATCTTGATGGCTTCCATTTAAAAACACGAGGAGATTCTTTACATTAGGCCTACGCTACGTTACGTGGACATTAAGTGAACTTTACGTGAATCTTAAGTTGATCGTTATCCCGACTTTAGCCTGGTAGGTTGAGACACGAGTTCGAATCCCACCCACGTGCACCGTGGGAGAAAAGAGGTTGTACTAACACCAAGTGCTTTTTTTTCCTTCCTTTCTCCGGACAGTTGCTGGGAAATTTTCTATCAAATGGTATTATTTCTTTTAGCGGTACTTTAGACGCAAGTGTTATTAACGACCTCATCTAGTTACAAGGATAAAGGTGGTATCGAAAAATGATGTACCCGATTACCAATGACGGGGAAGGTCGGGTCTCGAGTTCTAACTGGCTGTAATATTTTTTACTAAAGGATTTTCCCAGTCCTGAAAGCAAATGTGGGTATATTTATTTTAATTCTACCTTATTCAGACCTATTTAACTATTGTAAATAAAGCGAATAGCTCGTATAGGTAGTAAGAAGTGCTAAAATGATATATATATATATATATATACACACGCCTATATTGTGCAGCTCATCTTACTGCCAATCCGGGATGTCTAGAATATATATCTGTACCTAATTGAAGCACAGTTTACATGTTACACCCCAATAATGAAACTGCCAATTTCACGGAACGAGGACAAATCGCTGTCCATTTTCGTGAACTGGCCTCTTCTATTGAGCATTTCACGAACTGAGTAAAAATTACTTTAACTCTTGCCCATTTAATGAACTTATTTTACTATCTTCTACAAGCTTAACTGAAATTAGTTTTAAGATATTATATTAAACTAACACAACCTAACTTAACCTAACCTTCCATTCAAAAAATATTACAAGTTATATTAACTTAAAGACTAAACCTGTTTTTCACTTGTCTATTTCATGGATCGGGTCAAAAACTCATTCAGTAAATGAATTTGATAATGATTGGAACTGCCCAGTTAATGAAATGAGCAAATTCACGAATGGGGTGTAACATACACAATAACAATAAGTATCCTGAGTATGGATATCAAGGTGTTATAACGTTACTCACAGTTCTGCGCAGCGACGCCACAGACGGCTAGTACTAGCAACGCGAGCAGATGCCTGGTGATGTCCATGTTTGTTTGATCGACGCACCCTATCTGACAATGAAGTGTAGCCCAACTGAAATGTTTCTATCAGTTCCGGTGTTATCTTGGTTACACAAAGATAAAAATAGGTGTGATCCAAAAGGAGCTTCTCGGGAATCAACGAACGTATCATTTTATACCGTTCCGTGGAAACACGAGCCGCGAATCACATACCTCAAGACATTGATTCATAGGTTTATTCCTTCCCGCCGGAACCATTTGTATTCCTAGATGTCCGTTTTCGGTGACGTTTTTTAAGGTGTGACAAATATCCATGCAATCAATATCTTTATGATCCGATTTGGTGACCGCATGGTCTAACGCGCTACTCTCGCCAGTAGCCTGGACTGCCGATTATGGCGAGATCTAAGTTCGAATCTTGGTCGGGTGTGCTAAAAGTAGTTTTTCCAAAATGGTTTCACAGTCTTCTTTCATGCAAATGTGGGTACACTTCCTTCAAATATAACCTTCCTAATCCCTAAAACCATTAGCGTAATGACTAAATAGGCCTACAACCCGAATGGGTAGTAAGACACGGTGCTAAAAAAATCTTTATGCAACATGACTCGTTGATATCTTTTACAGAAGTGTTTAGGGCGTCGTATGCATGATATTATCCCCTTAATTTGGCTTTAAAAAAATAATATTACATAAGGTCTTCAACAATTTTACTTTACCCTTAATAACCCGATTATAACATGAATAAGTAGTGCTCAAAATTGATACATTCACATTAATTACTCATTTAGAACAAGCTGCGTAAAACAGACGGAGAGAGAACTTTCTCCTCAGCACCACTTTTAAACACATTGTGTGAAAATGTTCAAAGAGTATACTTTACCTTCCATTCAACGGCCCTGTTGTATAGTGGTATGTGCACCTGGCTACGAATCTAGGGCTCGATTCCCGGCTGGTACCATGGGTATCTTTTCCAGAGAGGGGAATCATTCTAACGGTCACCAGGGTTTGATTTGTTAGGTTTTAAGGTGCGACTGAAGGGAGTGAAAGTATTTTTACAGTTTTTATATAATTGTAATTGTTTGGCAAAAATAAATCAAATATTTCTCCAGTAATAAAATAGAGTTTATTTTTCTGCATATGCTAGTATCAACAGATCTTAAATATCTGTCAAGGGTGTCCTGGAATTTTGTCAAAACTTTTTAAATAAAGAGAAAAGGTTTTGACAAAATTCCAGGACACCCTTGACAGATATTCAAGATTTGTTTATATTAGCTTGTGTAGAAAACTAAACTCTATGTTGTTACTGGAGAAATATTTGATTTATTTTGGTCAAATAAATGTAATGCTATAGAAACTCGCGCTCCCTTCTGCCGCACCTTAAGTTAGGTATAAAATCACATCTGGCTCTATATCTTCATAATCACTGTCATCTCATTACGGGTACGACGTGTAGACACCCTACTATGGTGTACCCTGGGTAACGCTCTATGCCACCCGAGTGGCGAAAGTCCACACACATGAGCGACCGAACTAGATACTATTATCTCTCCCTGTCAAATATTCCAACCTACCATTACTATTTTAGTACTAGGCTAATGTGTGAAATGGCTGAACGCGAGAAAAGTTCCACATGTTGGTCTTTTACATTTAAAAGGATAATTTTTATTCCATAGATGTCTAAATTTCATAAAAAATATTTGGTCTACACGCATCTAATCAAACGTTCTAATGTTTACGGTTTTATTTTTCTTTCATTGTCAAAGTGAATATTTGTTGAAGTTGCGATAATTTTTTCTATTTCAGTGTTGCAATGGTGGTATATATCATACACTTAATTTAGTTCATTAGTTAAACGTGTACACGGAAATTGGACTCAGACTCTTGGGCGTTTTAGATAATATTATAAATAATTGTATGCTGATAAAAGAAAAGCAATAATCAAATGAATTACATTGTAATCTCTACTGTGGAAAATAAGCCTCACCCTAAGTCGTCTTTAGAGCAATTTTTTTTCCAAGTGCAACGTTTTACTATCTATTCAGTTTGTACGTATATGTACTAATTACCCTAAGGAATAAGGGATGAAGAAGGTTACATTTTGAGGAAATGTACCAGTAACTGTGTGTAGGGAGAGTGGAAAACTATTTTGTAGAAACCACAATTAGTACACCCGAATAGGATTCAAACTCCGATCTCCCTGTCATCAGTAGTATAATCTAACATGAGAGTGATGGATTAGACCATGCGGTCACTGAAGCAAGTCTTAGAACAATTGAAATTTGCCACCAAATAATGGACAATTTTCTATTTCTAAATGAACACATTGATTTAAAATAATGAGTGAACAATGATCCAAGGTATTAAATGAAATTGGGAAATTCTTTAAATTCACATAAAGAAACAATCTGTGTCATATTTAGATTCGTGTGTGTTATATTTCAATTAAATTTATTAGGTACATTTTAAATATATTTAAAATCATTTATAGTTAATTTGACTCTTAGGCGTGCGCAGACATCATTTTGGGGTGTGGAGGGTGGAAGGGGTTGCAGATATGTTTCGGTCGACAAACCCAAAAGGCAAATGTAGAAACAGGTGAGACCGTGGTAAAGATATCTTCATCTTCGCATCTTTCAAAGGCCTTTAGCTTAAAAAAAATGAAATTTCAGTCATATTTTAAAGAACGCTTATTTATTTTATTATATGTATTTAATTTTTGCTGCTACAGTTCGGACATGCCTATTTATATTTTTAAAACATTTCATACCAACAGTTAAAGATCCCGTAAGAACTATTTTAATTTTATTCACATGGTGATATCAACAGTTCTTGAATATCTGTCAAGGGTGTCCTGGAATTTAATGACAACTTTTTCCCTTAATTAAATTTTTTTCTCACCTAATTCCGCTATACTAATGAAAGATATTCAACAACTGTTGATATTTCTATTTGAAAAAAAAATTAAATTCGATGTTTATACTGGATAAATATTTAATTTAATTTTGCCAACAAATTTTTTTCGATAAAATCTGCAAAAAAACTTACCTTTTCTCGCGTCCCCTCCCACCCCACCCTAAGATCTGTATTCATGCAGTTTTTATTAAATATTCATTATAGCTCCTCAAACTATTGGTTAGGTAGAAATGTTTATTTTAATGTTATATATTTAATAATATCAATAGTTTTTTAAATATAATTAATGAAGATCGCTTTATTTGGACATCATTAAAATAGTTCTGTTCAAATGCCGCGTTGCTCTTGATAGATGAAGTATTTTCCACCGCGTCTTATTATTCGTCTGGGCCACGGGCGTCGTTATCGTGGGGGACGGGACACCACTCCCCTTCTGAGTAAATGGTACACTCTTGGTAACATCAGAGAAACAGTTAAATATTTAATTAAGAAAATTAAAAATGCAAGTTTGTATCAATGCATAAATGATTAAGGTAACTTTTTTAACACTACTTATTGCATTTTTGTGTATTATTCGTGTTACTAATTTGGTAGGAAATAATTTATATTTTCTAATTTAAATTGAAAATGAGTTTCCTTCTCCCCCCCCCCCCCCCCC
>CABFWB010000401.1:8212-27088 GCA_902151455.1 Timema bartmani | reverse complement strand
ATTCAATTTCAACTATAAATCTATCTGTGTCAAATTCAGACATTTTCTAAGAGTTTGGCACTACAAACAACACAACTCTGTCAATGAATGCCAGGTCAGAGAACTCACGAAACACGCTTGCAACGTGTGCGACTGTGGTACTGAAGCTAGGCGAAGCGTCAGTGTTCGGGCCAGTGGTACCACACACGCAAAGCAAGGAATCGCAACCACATCATGCGACACCGTCTGCAAGTACTTGCGCTACAGTCATGCCAATCAATGTGTTTGATAAGCGCTGCGTTAGTGGTACCACGGGCGTGCGATTGTGGGTCCCACGTACCACATGCGATTGTGGTCCGTGTGAAACCGGTCTAATATTTACTGTGCCACAGTACGTGGAAACGATGAGTCACCCGATGATTCATTCACTCCGCTGCTCATACAAGACTGCTGAACAAGGTGGGGGTGTAGGGGACGCGAGAAAAGCCAGGTATTTTTGCAGTTTTTTTTACCAAAACTTATTTTTAGTCAAAATAAATTAAAACATTTTCTGGCAGAAACATAGTTTAATTTTATTATTATTATTATTATTATTATTATTATTATTATTATTATTATTAGCACCGCGTCTTACTAACCGTTCGGTTTAATTTTATTCACGTGATAATATAAACAGTTGTTGAATATCTGCCATTAAAATAGCGACATTATACGGAAAACATTTAAATGAAGAGAAAAAATTCTCATAAAATTCTAGGACACCATTGACAGAAATTCAACAACTTTTAATATCACCATGTGAAAAAAATTAAACTCTTTGGTTTCTACTGGAGCAATATTTTATTTGTTTTAACCAAAAAATGCTATAAAAACTACACTTAATACGAATAGTTTCCTAAACAATTTTTTACGAGACATAAATGGTGTTTACCACCTCAGATAAGACGGAACCTCAGATAATATGGATGCAACTGAAATTAATTGTAAAGTTCTTGGGCTCAACAATTATAAATACAAGGGTTCTTTACAATAATTGTGTTGCATCCATTACTTCTCACGTTGATGGCCACTTTGGGCCGACATATCCTTTAAGTCTTGAGTTTTTTTAGCTGTACACGCAACAGGTATTAAAGTCGTGAGACAGGAGTGACCAATAAGTAGGGCTTCCAATTCTCTTTGCTCCATGAAGCCAGGATCACGTTTTCTGACCTAGGAAATGCTCCCCAATATATAAAGGACCACACTTTCACAGACTTCCGGACAGTCTCACTTGCTCGCATACAGAAGTATCAACAAACACACACTTCATCATGATCTGCAAGGTAAGATTAGCTGATATTCTGTGCCAATAACGATCACTTATAGGCATGGGATTATCAGCACCTAATTGACAGAAAGACGCTCACTTATAACTCTATATAGAAGTTCAACCCACTTCAAAGCCCGCATGGTCTAACGTGCTACTCTCGCAGTAGATTAGACTGCCGATGACGGGGAGATCGAGTTTCGAGCCTCGGTTGGATGTACTGAGGGTGGTTTTTCCAAAATGATTTTCCACTTTCCCTCCACGCAAATTCGGGTACATTTACTATAAATATAACCTTACTAATACTTAAAGCCATTAGCGTAACTAGTACATAAGCGTATGACCCGTGGGTAGTAAGATATGGTGCTAAAATATAGTCCGAATCTTATAGGAAGCCCGGTTTTTTTAAAAATGGAAGTTCGTGTCGCCACAATGGCGCAGATAAAATATTAAAATTGTATTTATGTTCTTAGTCCGCTTAGTTTATAATGTAAAATGAATTATAAAATAATTCACATTGAAGTAGCCTACTATTAGAAGCTTTTGATAGCTTTTAAATTATTAAATCAAATAAAACTTATTTATACTATGCCAAGCTTTAGTGACCTTCAATCAATGTTGGTGGTCGAAAGTGGGCTTCCTATAAAAACCAGACTTTACATACTCCTTTTCCATTATGATCCGCAATGGGTGGTGAGTAAGAGATCGATTCCACAGTAAGTGAATACCCTGTTCGTAAAAACCTCATCTATAAGTTCCATCGTTTGTAGCGCTAAGTAGAGCCAAGGTCTAAAGATATTATACGGGTCTGGCTGGCTACTCTTTAGTTCCAGTGGTTAGATATTGAAATCAAAAAGCGCTAGTATCTCTACATATTAGTACGCACGCAATTCAAATATTGTAGAAAAGTTTAAACTACTATGTTTTCATTTTATGGGGTTAGGTAATATGGCGATTAGAGAAAAAAAGATGAACAAAAAAGGAGCTTATTAGTAAAATACATATCAACTATAGTAATTATTTATTTCTAATAATTTACAAAGTATTTAAATTTGTTTGGCTGTATGCAATTAACAGCGCGTTTTACTACCCATTTGGGTTATAAACTTATATACTAATTACACTAATGGTTTTAGAGATTAAGAAGATTATATTTAGAGGAAGTGTAACCGTATTTGCGTGGAGGGAAAGTGAAAAACTATTTTGGGAAAACCACTCTCTCAATACACCCAACCGAGATTTGAACCTCGATCTCTCCGCCATCGGCAGTCTAGTCTACTGTGAGAGAAGTGCGTTAGACCATGCAGCCACCAAAACGGGTAATAAATATATTATTTTTATCAAATTTATCTCGGTACACTGTATTTATTTGTATCTCAATGCTAGTAGAGGGATCTTCGTAAAACTTTGAACACACATAGAGCTATCAACGTCCAAACACGGTGCCATTAGTGATGGCCTTGATATCTGTCGAGGTATTGCTAGAGTCCATTCGCCATAGGAGTGGTGGTAACTGACAGCAAGTATAAGATGTAAAACATAGTTTAAAACAAAATGTTTGCGAGGAAAGTTTTGGCTGCCAAAAATGACAACAAATCAATATAATATTATGGCCTTGCATATCATAATGTGGTTTGGCGAATGGATATAATATGAGAGTAGATCCGGTAACTTCTGCTGTCACTTACCTACACTCCTACCGTAAATGGGGTGTACCTATCGGTATGCGTGCTCCACACCCCACTATTAGGCCATGAGTCAACCAGCAGTTTTTTTTAAACCCTCAGGACATTGTTCATATATGCGTTAGTTAGGCAGGAAGACCCAAATTACCTCTATATAATAACTGGACAGACATCTACAGACAAACTTTTAAGTTGGCGTGTGTACACCTGTGCTTAAGGTGGGGATGTAGGGAACGCGAGAAAAGGTATGTGGTTTTGCTGTTTTTATAACAAAACTTTTTTGGTCAAAAATAAATAAAATATCGCTACGCCCTTGTCAGATATTTAACCAATGTTGAGGTCACTATGTGAAAAAAACAGTGACCTCAACAGTTTTTTCCCCCCACCTAAAGAAAGAGAGAAACTTTCAGGTATTTCTCTCCTACACACACACACACACACACACACACACAAGTCTATATGTATATATATATATAAATACCAAGAACAGGAGTTACGTAAACAAAATACTTCAAATATCCTCAGGTTTTAAAATCCAACGGGTTCAAGACCTGGTGACCAAGCAAACCATTCATTGGATCCCCTAAGACCAATCCATCTTTGAGGAAAACCTTTAGTGACACTAAAACTAAGCGTTGCTTGACCCTTTTTTATATATTTTTTTGTGAGTGATTAGTCGATGGGAATACGCCCCTAGAATATTTGACACCAATAATTAATACACAACCTGTATAAATATAAAGGCATGAATAAAAATGCTACACGAAAATAATAAATCACAATCAAATAATTTCAAGAGTCATCCAAGAATTACATTCTACTCTTCTTCAGCCCCACTTAAAACTACTTCCAGATCTCCTGAGACCAAACTTTGATTGACTCATGTTGGCAGAAAGGAGTGTTAACCCTTGATTCCTTGTTGTTCTTCCAGTGTCTGCTGTATGCGGCAGCTCTTCTCAACGTGGCTCATGCTGCATACTCGGGCATCCAGAGCTTCGGACCGCTCACGGCGGCCTTCGCCTCCCAACAACAACAACAACAACAACAACAACAGACGGTACCTACAAACGACATACCACCCGGACTGACACACCTGGCACTCAGCCAACTGTTGGCCGCCCAGCAACAAGACCCCAACACATATCATACGCAGGCCGCCGCTGCACAGTTCCAAGGGGCCGCACCCCCGTCCCTGTCATCCTTTCAATTCGCGAGTGCGGGGTCTCCCGGTTCTGGCACCGCTGCGCAGTTCCAGAGCGCTGGTGGAGCAGCCCAGTATTTCGGAACAAGTTTTCCTGCAGCGCAGAGCGCAGGATCTTCCAGTTCGGGCGCCGCTGCGCAGTTCCAGAGCGCTGGGCTGACCGGTGGAGCCGCCCAGTATTTCGGAGCGAACCTGCCTGCCACGCAGAGCGCAGGATCTCCCGGTTCGGGCACCACTGCGCAGTTCCAGAGCGCTAGTGGAGCCGCCCAGTATTTCGGAGCGAGCCTGCCTGCCGCGCAGAGTGCGGATACAGACGAACCTGAACAACAACAGCAACAGCAGCCGCAACGTCTGTCCAGGCCTGGTGCCTACTTCACCGGAACTGCGCAGTATCAACCCGCGCAGCTGAAACAGTCTGATACCCCTACCAAATCTGCATCACCCAACCTCCTAGGGGTGGCCTTCTCTCCGGCTAGCGAGGTGTCACAGCTGCGCTTCAGTGGTTTCGGCGCTAACTACTCTTATTGATAAGACAATGAGTGACTTATTTATTTCAACAGATTTATTGTGAATCCAACACGATTCGGATTTCCCCTTACTAACTGCAAATTATTATGACTAGTCTTGCCACGGACAATAATTTGCTGTTTACATTTAAGTTCTCTCTAGTCATATCATACACCTTATTATTGATTAGGTATCAGAGGGTGGACTGACAGTTTTTCAAGTTGCCCGGGACGGCAAATAAAATGGCCCTTAACAAACACAGATAAATGCCATTGACGTTTTGTTCAACTCTAAGGTCTATATAATGTGTGGTGGTTTATATTATAGAGAAGTATCACTCTAAATTATTGTGAACAATGCCTTTTAAAATATTTTCCAATTACATTTCAGATGTTTGTATCATGTATGTCATAGTTTTTCAAACCAGAATTTTGAAATTTTGACTGTAAATTTTTTAATTAATTAAAAAACTAAAATAAAAAAACTAAATATTAACGTCGTGAGAAAGCTTTACTTATAACTACATTTAATAGAATTTGTAGTGTAGTTTGATGGTCACAGAAATTTGGTAACCATGGAGAGTAAACAAGAAGAGTTTGGTATCACCAACACACTCTTCTTCTCATGCCATATTAATTTGTTAAATGCTGGGATTTAATTTCAATAAATAGCTTTTATGTGTTAATATGTTTTTTACCTATATATATTTTATCCTTTATCCTTTTCCCCCTTTACCTTTTTTACCCTTTATGCCCTATATCCTTTATACCCTACAACCTTTATACCCTGCACACTTTTTACCCTGCATCCTTTTTACCCTTTAAACAATTTTAACCCCTTTTACAACCTTTTACCCTAAAATAATTCTCCGGGGATAAACTGGGTAATTAATGTAAAATGGGGTAAAAAAAAGGCCAAAAAGGTAGACGTAAATCTAATCAAAAAGGGTAATAAGACAAAAAGAGCAAAAATTACAAAATGTACAAATATGAGCAAATATAGTAAAGAGGGAAAAAGGGTAAAAATGGTAAATAAGGTAAGAAGTAAATCTTTAAGAAATAAACGTGTAGAGGTTAAAAGGGGTAGAAGAAACAAAAAGATGAAAAGCCGCAAAGGGGCCAAAATGTGTAAAAAAAAGGTAAATGAGGTAAAAAGCGTAAACGGGGTATAAGGGTTAGAGAGGTAAAAAATGGTGTAAGCTGTAAAGGGTGTAGGTTAAAAATGTTAAAAAAGTAAATCTAATTCCTCATCCACAACGAATTCTGCCTTACGAAACTTCCGAAAAGTTTTGAAAACATTAATTTCTCGGTCGGAGAGTTTGTAAACTAGAAAATTGATAGGGATGAAATGGACCTCCAATGTGAGATTCCACTTGCGAACTAGGTTAATAACTTGAAAGGTATGCCTATCTTGGGGATATATTTTATTACGGGACATCTACATAAAAAAAAGATCAAATGGGCAAAAATTGTAAAAAAGGGCAGAAAGTAAGAATAAAAAACAAAAAAGGATACAATTGTTAAAAGGGGTTTAATAAATAAAAAATGTTTAAAGATTAAAAAGCTGTAAAAGGGCTCAAGAGGGAAATAAAGGGTAAAAGGTTAACCGGGTAAAAAGCATTAACAAGGTGTAGAGGGTGAAAGGGGTTAAAAGAGTAAAGGGAAAAGGGGAAAAAAGGTTATTTATTAACTCAGCGTAAAAAGGGTATAGGGTTGATTGCAAATATAATCAAAAAGGGCAAAAATTGCAAGAATGTCCAAAAATAACCAAAATGTCAAAAAGGGAACAATCGATCAAAAATAGGTAAAAGGAAAAAATTGGTAAAAAGGGCAAAAAGTAGTTAATAAAAAAGTGTATAAAGGTTAAAAGGTTAAAATGAATAAAAATGGTTAAAAGATTAAAAAGCCACAAAAGGGTCAATCGGGGTGAAATGGAAAAGAAAGGGTTTAAGGCCAACTGGTTAAAGAAGGCGGAAAGGGTAAAGAGGGTAAAAAGGACAATAAGGGAACAAATGGTAAAAAGGTTATTTATTTAGGTAAAGCGGTTAAAAAAGAGTAAACGGGGTAAACTCGTTAAAAAAAAGCTAAGATACTTTTGATTGTATTTAATTACAACGCTTTTAAAAACCAATTATTTATGCTGTTACACTCTTCTTTCTTTTTTAATTAGGAAAAAGTTCTAAGTATTGTGTTTGTAGAAGTTACAATCTTCAAAAGAATTGTCAACTTTTAAATCATGTTCAGATTACATCTCTAGAGATTGCGTATTAGTCAGCCTAATTTCGCGTTTTTTTATCACAATTTAAACTTTACTTTACATTTTACATTCATCACAGTCTCCAGATTTTGGTCCGGGTCAGTTTTTTATTCAAGCCATAATATTTCCACCACTGGTTGGCTAATCCTGTCATAGCTTCATATGCCTTATAAGGCCCAACATCTAGTCAGAGTGAAATGGTAAACCCGCATTTCACCAATGAAACATTTTTCAGCCATGCCTAGAATAGAACTCGGGATTCTTAGCTCAGTAAACAGACACATTACAGATTGAGCCAAGGTGTCGAATAATTTTAAATAATAAAGTATTAATATCTAAACATAATTTAAGATTTGGTTACTATTCTCTGTGGTTTATTTTATATACTAAAAATAACAAAGCTACTTTATAGATTCCCCGCGAAAAGAACGGGCTTACCACTTAGTTCAAAGAAATAATGAAAAATGACGCTTTAACTAGTTCTATCCAGTCCACCTCATTACTCCTTTTCCCTCCCTTGAGCTAGTTATATCCAATCCACCTCATTACACCCTATTCCTATCTTGAGCTAGTTCTATTCAGTCCACCTCATTACACCTTATCTCTTTCAGGTCCATTATAATACTATACTCCCATCCGCGTCTAGGTCCTCCCACTGGGTTTACCAGCCACTTTCTGAACACGGTTCTAGATCATTCCATGCATGCTTCAAGTTGTTATGATATTGAAAATTGGTCCCACGATTGGGAGCCAATTGTTGTGATATTGAATTCTTGACTATATTTGATGATGTAATTGGTATTTATAGCTCCGTGTTCGAGCGCCAATTACAATATTACGGAATGATACACTTATAACTGCCCCGCGATTGGGCGCCAATTGTTATGATATTGAAAATTGATGATGTAATTGTCCCACGATTGGGCGACAATTAAAATTATATTGATTTATTGATGATATAATTGGTATTTATAGCTCCGTGGTCGAGCGCCAATTATGTTGATACGGAATGATAATTATGGAATAAATACAACTATTGTTGTTGTACACAATTTATTTAAATGATTCTTTCTTCCTTTACACTTTATTGAAATATTAACTATGTATTGTCTGTATCTAGCTATTTCACCGGCACTATCTATTTCACCGGACAGATCTGTGCGTCTACTCTCGCTATTTTACCGGCCCTTTCTGTATATGTACGTCTACTCTCGGTATTTTACCGGCACTTTCTGTCCATTTTCATATGCACATACAGCTTATATGCGGACGTGCCCCTTGCCCCTTGATCTCTCTTGACCAGTGTCAAGACAAACCAATCAGGTACGTTTCTGCGACAGGTGCATTGAAGACTAGCTTCCTATTGGATATAGGGAGCTGGCTTCTCTTGCTTGTTTGTTAAATATTACGGAGTTAAATTTTGAATATATAAAAAATAAGTTTGAGTGGTGAAATCCTTCTAGAATATTATTCCTGAAAAGCGCGTGACTCTCCATGGATGAAGTGTTAAAAGGATAATTTACATACGATACTTTAAAGAAAATTACCTTCATCCATGACCTTTTATATTAATGAGAGCGATCCAAGTCAATTACGTTACAAAGTCCTGCCCAACGTATTTAGCGAGATTTGATTACTCTAACAATTTCTGGTGATAAGTAAAGGATATGTAACTCATTATATACCTTCCTCCACTCTCAATTATCTTAATCTTTTTTGGGCCAAATATTCTCCTAAGTAGGCTATGTAACTCATCATTATATAACCTCCTCCACTCTCCGTTAATTTCATATTTTTTTGGGCCAAATATTTTCCTGAACAGTATTTATTTTTACGACCACCCTACATTTTTTTCTTGCCATGTAAACTCATGGACAAAGTTTCACAGCCATAGAGAACAACCGTTAAAATTAACGTTTTGTATTTTTTAAGTTTTACCAATTACTTTGCCATCGTAATACGTACTGCCAGGGCCGGATTTATAGCTCTGGAGGACACGGGGCTGTAAAAAACAGGAGACTCCAACATCAAACCAATATTTATCTTTTCAGCGTATCTAAATTATAATTTTTTTTCTTTACAAAACTAACAAGTAAAATCTTTATATTCAAGATTTATCTAAATAAGTAAATATTGTCGTCACGATAAAATCTATGCTCTAGCGCAAATTAAATAAGGTATATTCTAAAAAATATATATTTTTAATAAATTTATTTAAAAATCTGCTATAACGTACAAAAAAAAATTGTTGTTAATATAATTTGATAATTCTTTTTAATGTATAGCCATTAATTGACTGCATCGAGCATTGGTATTTTTAAAGATAAAAAATAATATAAGAAATCAAACATAAAAAACAACGTAGCCGTATGTCTAAACCGTTTTTAGTTAATCTTGATAAGGACAGAAAATAATGTCAAAACTTTATTTTTTTTATTAAAAATAAATTTAGTCCGAAAATGAACAAGTTGAAATATTTGGTTTCCCGCACGTGCCATTAGTAAGTAAGTAATATTTTAGCATAGATATAGCAAGCTATAATATTTTATAAGATCTTAATATGGCTTCAATTTATAGAGCCAAAAGAGACAAATGTTTTTAACGTAACATTTTGTGAAGGCCTTGATCTGTGGAGCCTCTGGGGCGTTAGTCTCGTCATCCTCCCTTAAATTCAGTCTTTGAAAGGATAGTAAGACTTTACAAAAAAAGCCGATGGCAATTTTGAAAGCCAATTAGGCATAACTTCGACTAATGGTGGGTAGTAGAATTATATTAAGACGTCACTGTCTGTCGATTCTTGTATTTCTATATTTTGCTAATTCAGATTAGTCGTGTTTGTGTATGAGAAGGTACTGTGATTCACTAATGCTTCCTCTGTCCTTGAATAAACTGCTATCGACATGCAATGTTGTGTTATTATTGTTTATAAGACTACATTATTGCACTAGTTTTCAAGGCGCTGGTGACCAAACACTCTCTGGGTGGATCGTTTTATAAAAGAGGTAAGGGAATCAATCATTGTATACAATTTATGTTTCTATTAGTTTTAGTCACTCTCTTTATTTTATTTTACAGAGAAACAAGATTTGTTGTTTTCATTTTTTAGCACCACATCTTACTACCTGTTTAGGTTGTACCTAGCGTATAAACCGAACGGGTAGTAAGACGTGGTGCTAAATAAATAAATAAAAAATAGGTTGTACCTAGGCAAACGTGTTCATTCATCTACTTAAATATTTTTATTACTATTTGCGTACTTTTATACATTTCTGCTAAATTTCATGAAATAATTAGCTTAGTGATACCTCGTCAACCTCGGTGATCTTGGGGTAAAGTGCTCGCCTCAAGACCCGATGTTCGTGAGTTCAAACCCGGCCGAGGTCGAAGGATTTGCTTGAGTGATAAAAATGCGTAGCACATCGTGGGGGAAGTAAAGCCGTCGGTCCCATGTCAATTGTGGCATGTAAAAAAGCCCTGGAAGGTATGTGAAAATACCTTTCTTGGCAAAATTGGTAGACCCTTTCACTCTCACCCATAGAAATTCTCGTGTACTGATAAAATCAGCCAGTTCAAAAAGTACACGTTGACAATTTAAATAAATACAAATTAAATATATACACCTATTATAAAGCTGGGGATCATCACTTTTTTGTTCGATGGACTCTGTTGGCAGTCTAATAAATCCTATCAACCCCTTCTAAGAATATTGTTCCTAAATACATAAAATATAATACTTCGGATTACAAAGGAAATCAATATATTGAAACACATTTAGCCAGATATAAAAAAAAATTTAAATTTATATTTTCCTTTTGTATTGACGCATTAAATAACTTGACAACTCATTTAAAATGTAAGCAAGTATGGTTTTATTTATACTTCTTATACTACTGTGGCTTGTTTCCTACATTCATTATTTAAGTTAATTTTAAATTTCAGTCTGAGGTAAGTGAAAATAAAGATGTAATATTATTTTACCACCCAAGTTCACGGACCTTTTGAAATACATCCATGGACTCCTTTTAGAGTCGTGGACCTCATATAAAACAAAACATTTATAACAAAGGAAGTCACACACGTTATCAACCTGTGGTAGACGTAACCACGAGGGTGCGTCACGTTTTATTAAGGGTTTGCATAAATCATTTAGTAATGACAGAATGTTTTTAAAAATCCAATCTAACCTAATTCTAAACTGTAATTTTTTTTTAGAAAACTTTGAAACAAGTCCAGAGTTCTCCTACGCTATCCTTAGTTGTTTAGTATGAATATATCTACCGAGCCAGGTGTGCTATTCTTTGTGTTAACTAGTTATATTAATTATCATTAGGTGTCAGCACCGCACTGATTTCTTGTCATTTGATATAATTCTTATCCTTCTCCCCTAATGACTCTAAGCTCACGTGTCCCGCGCTTTAAAAAAAATTATTATATAGGCCGTACGTGTGGCTGACCAGACATACTCGCATTCAGAATAACGTGTGAGCTAAGCGTCCTTAGCCTCAGAGCACAAAGCAATGAATCTCATTCGTGTAAAATAATTAATTACTCCTCAAGAACCAAGATTAGTGCGCCCCAGCCTTAATCTCTTCGCTCCAGATATTCTCATTCATAGCTCGCAAATGTAGCCTGATAGTTATGTAATTATTTTTTTCTGTGTTTGATCATTTAAAGCATATGCGAAAAATCTCATCTCTTATTACCGCATATTAGTTATATATGATATGTATTTTCATTCAAATAATAATGTTGTGTTCTCATCTATGTTTTATGTAACCACATGGCCTAAATTTGAAGGCGAGTTTGTGTAATATTGTTTGTTATGAGTTGCGAATGACAAAATGAGTGTTGCGGGTTTCGTTTTGATTATTCTATAAACAAAAAACTAGAAGAGTTGACCACAAAAGTGTTGTCAGCATTGCTTAGTCAGAAACCAGGCCAGGGGCCGTGATAAAATGTAGGGGAACCAGCCATCCTGGCTGACTAACTAACACCGAAGTCTAGGGGGCACTCTGCCCGATTCGGGACTATGCGGACCAGGACGCCGATTCATCAGGACTTATCTTGAGGACTGCCACTTGAGCACAGGGTACCGGGGTTGGAAACCACGTAGGGACCACCTATTAGTCAGGCAGGCCATTGGTTATTCCTAGCAACAACTCGTTTTGTCACAAGCTTCCGAGTATTATCTAAGTTCTTTCATTCTAATATCGCTATCAACATCACATTTGTAATAGACATAGTAGTACATACCTCATCACCTTCCCCTTATTCTCGGCCATAGTACATCCTGACAGATTCTAAGATAAAGAAGGTGGTGGTGACATTTATCTATTTTATATGCCTAGGATGACAAATAAATTTAATCTAAATTATATGGGAATTAAGTAAAAGTTTTTACTGAGCTTAAAGATATGAATTAATTATTCTAGCCTGACATGTTAACTACAAACTAATTATGTCTGGAGAAAGGTTTTGATCAAAATAACGCTCTTTCTTTTTAAGTTAACCAAGAAGAAAGGTTTTAATTAATTTACGTATTTAATAAGAAAATATTAAATCTTTGGGTACTTTAAATAAGTGTTTAAGCTTGATGGGGTGCGCAACCGTAACCGTAATCGGAACCGCAATCGTACGCAACCACTAGTTTATATGAGTGTTTCACAGATTTATCTAATCGCGTAATCCTATCGGGGCCATGGCTCAACCAACGTAGGTACCCCTTCCAGCACAAGACTAATAAATACATTCTAGCGCAGGTGCAGTATCTATTCATATTATTTAGCTATGCCAGAAATAATTTTTTATGTTAAAAATGTTGGTGGGGCTTGGCCCCTGTGGCCCCTAAGGACGGACCACCCTTGATTTGACCTTATGAAGAGATGATGGATTAAATAGCCAAGCTATTATATTTTCTAATTATGGTTATAGCTGCATCTATATATAATATTATTCTGAAAATTGAAAAATGACACCTGGACACGGGAATCGAACCCGTGTCCAGGTGTCATTTTTCAATTTTCAGAATGATATCTAACTGAACCAACTACCATTAATATAGCTTCGGCTATTTACACTTAATTAATATATATAATATTCTTTGAATTAAAAAATGACACCTGGGTACGGGAATCAAACATGGGACCTTTGGTTTAGTACGCCAATACTCTAACCACTGAGTGTTCCAAGAATCGTCCTATGATCAAGGCCATTCTTCACTCATATTTTAAAGCTGAGGCTGCGTTCGTTATCTGATAGCTCGTGATCCTAATTGATCACATATTTGTAGTCGACAATTTCCGCACGTCCATCACAGACTCTGTCTTAAAATATGAGTGAATATTGGCCATGGGCACGGGACAATTTCTGGATAGCTCAGTGGTTAGAGCATTGGCGCAATAAATCCAAGGCTCCGGGTTTGATTTCCGTGTCCAGGTTTCATTTTTCAATTTAAATAATACTTATGAAGATATTTTAAATCCTATCTGGATGCATGACCAATTAACTTGACTTTGATCAAAGGGGCTGCGTTTCATTGCTAATGAAGAGCATGGATAATTTATTATTATTATTATTATTATTATTATTATTATTATTATTATTATTATTATTATTATTAGTTTTCATCACTTGATTGCTCTCTTTGTGGTTATGTCCTTGCTTAACCTCTTCATCCATCTCTAAATACCGGAGAACACATTCCTAGTTTTAAAATCAAACATATAATAACTTAAATACAGACCAGAATTTAATAGTCCGATCAACCTCAATAATAGTGTGTCTGATTATCAAATAGGAAAGTGGAGTTTAATCACGAATGGTATAAATAATAACGTTTATGGAAATTGTAAGTAGGCCCCTATAGAACAAAAGGCTTAGATTATAAGATTAATTCTCTTTGTTTTAAAGTAGAATTACGGTATTTAATATAAAATAATATAGTATTCATATTAGTTTACTAACATTGAGAAGTCACAAAGCGTATGTGTGTTTAGTATGTTTATTTTTAATGCTTCGAAAACATTGTTTTAGTCAGCAATATACTTTTTAGAAATCATTTTATAAAATGTGTTTGAAGTATTCCAGGCTCAAGATGGAGGTCTGTCAATTATTATATGCTAGCGCTGCATGATTAAAGATTTTATTTTATTAGATTAATCCAGTTCCTTTCCATCCTATATCTACCTCGATTTATTTTATTACAAATCTTTTAACTCCACCACTATAAAATATAAAACACAAAATTTAGATTTATATCTATCTATGCTGTGGAATTTATAAATACTATTGTCTTTTATGTCCTTATTTTATTTTATTCGTGGTTTGGAATTCATTTAAACATTTATGATGGCGGGCTGTACCAACTTAATTTTCAAACCAGTTATTTAGACTGTTTCCCATTAAATTTTATAATTATCTATCAAATAATAACTACAGTTTTTTTTGGGACGTGACGCAAATTATTTTATGCTTCACGTAGAGTTTTATGACTACATTCTTAGTTTTAAGTAGATAATACGCTAGCTTCGTTGCCATACACGTAAAAACTTGCAGTTCAATAACATTGACCTTGTTATCGCATGCTGACCTTGATATCAGTGCTCGCGCGTAATTTCTATTGGAAGATAACTCCATTTGATCAACAACACAGATTTATTGATTTAGTTACAGTTCTCGTACTCTTTTCTAAACCACAAACTTGAGTAGATTGCAGCGCCCGGTTTCGTTAAGGTTTGTTCAGTGCTTTGTCAAGTTAATGGTTGTACTTGAGATTTTCAGCAACAGGTGTTTTTTTCCGGTGATTTCGGCGTCTTTTATGAATTGATCATGCACGCGAATTGGTAAAACAAATAATATATTCTAATTCAACATTGAAGAAGGTTTATTATGTCATTAATTATTTGTTTAATAGACTCACATAAAAATATGATTTGTACTGTCCATTTGTCCTTGCAACTGGCATTTGTCAAAATTGAATTTTGCTAAGTTAATTACTTTTTACAGTAATAACAATGTAATTGAAACCTTAATTCTTATTTAAAATCTTTTAATTCCTGATAAATTAATTTTAATTTTTTAATACAAACTTTTCTTGGTGTTCGATTTAAAATGTTTGAGTATGTAAGACTTTGATAGACCCAAATTAACACAAATCATTTTGTCTGTTTTGTGACTAACTCTCATTGGCTTTATTTGGATCAAATTATCAATCACCTATATTAAGGAAAACATCTTTTGCGTTTTGAGGCAGGCCTAATTGTATTCTATTTAAATAAGATACAGGAAAGATGGGAAGAGACACATTTAAAAGGAACAAACACAATATGGTTTTTTTAATAAAAAGAACACCACAGCCAGTGTTGCCAAGTCTATGGTTTCTAGCGATAGTACATGGACCTAAAATGGATTGTATTTTGACCGGTAGGATACTACTTTCTGGCATTATATTGATAAGCCGTGTGATTTTCATAAAAAAAAAAATTATTGTAAAATTTGTTACTGGATAGTAGGGCCACAGGATATTACTTTTAGAAAATATCCTAAATTGGAGTGTACACGTGTTGAAATTATATCAAAAGTAGTATCCAGATTGTACAGTTGGCAACACTGACCACAGCTCACATTTTACATTGCTGCCATTGGACAAGAGGTAATCGCTGACTCTAAGAAAATTGATCAATACTGCCCAATCCCCTGACCTAGGTTTCATTCTATCAGAACTCATCAGGAGGGAGTGTTAAAGGTTCAACACAATTTCCTGAAAAAGAAAACCTAAACACATAAGCAATAAGAAGGAAGTTTATAAAGAATGATAGGACATCATTATTATTCACATCCAATGTCCATTTCCTGTGTTTGTCCTTTATGATATTACTTTTACATGTTATTATCTGAGTGTCTTATAATTCTTTACAAATTTGCTTTTTCCCCCCATTTATTTTTTGGTTTCCTCTTTTAGGAAGTTAGCCCACATAGCCCGTTTCACACTCCCTCCTGATGAGTTCTGATAGGATTAAACCTAGGTCGGGAGAGTGAGCAAAGATATATTTTCTTAAAGAGGCAGCCATTACTTGATCCAGTGGCAGCAATGTAAAGTGCGAGTTGTGTTCTTCATATCACAAGAGCTTAATCAGGATTATTTATCTAATAGAAGTGATATTCATTTATAATTCTTAATTTCACCAAAAACTGCATACAAGTTGTCAATCTAGTAGTAGACTGGTCTGTCGATAGGTAGATCAAGTTTGGCTACTGAGGGTGGTTTTCCCTAAATGGTTTTTTACTCCTCCTCAACACAAATGTGGGTACATTTAGTAGAGCTAATATCAAAGTTTTTGATTGGTATGTGTGATTTTATAGAATTTTTTTTTTATCAATTTGTAGCCGGCAATTTATTTGAATATTAAAATAAGTTTGGTAGTCTTCCTCAAACAATATTTATGAGCATAGTAAAATATTTGAGTCAACAGGAGTGTAAGCAGGTGTGGGGTTGAGGTTTTTTTTTAGAAATGTAAGCATTTACTAGAGGCACTAATGTGACTTTCCTTAAAGGCTAAAACACTTATTTTGTAGCTCTTGGTTCTAGAAAGGATGACAATCATATAAAATAGGTAGCCTAACTATTTTCTAAGAACCTACATACTATAGGCCTAATTTATTAGTCCAATAGCTAATAACAAATTTTAAAAAATCAAGTTATTAATAAACTAACTACCCTTTAACATTTTTTTTCTCAGAAATACAAACTTTTGTTACTCATACACAACATGCTTCAGACAAAGTTTTTTTAACAAAATTGTTAGCTATTTTCAAAGAATGAAACATTTTCAAATATCAATAATTATTATCAGTAGGCTAGTTTTAAATGAAATTTTCTTTCTAAAACAGTGCTATTTATCATTTAAAACAATCAAGAGATATCAATTTCCAACAACATCATTAACTATAATATAGAGCTATTTTAAATATAGTTTCATCTTCAAAAATCAATTTTTTGTAAACCAGATCTAGTCTACCCTTAAATTTAGAACTAGAATTAAAATACAATTTTTGTCTCTTATTCATAGTCCTGACATTTAAATATAAATTTTAAACAAAATCCTTCAAGTTATCTATGCTGTAGACCTATTCCCAAGTTCAAACAGATGGAAACTTATCTTGAATGTTTCGTTTGTAAGGCCTGTTTTTACTGTATGGTCTAAGCCATTGGCCACAAACTGGCAGCTCGCTGGTTGAATCCTGTCGAGAGATGTGTTTTTTTCAGTTAAAATCTAAAGTTTTTATTGAATCTCTGATCCTAAAACATGTATGTAATGATGAGTATGCAATTGATAAGATCTACTTAAAAAAAAATTGAGTTTAACTAAAGTCCAATGTGTGTGATTTCTTGCCAAGGATCCAAGATTTTTTTTAATTGAGTCTTATAAACTTTCAAAGTCAAGGGAATTTACTGAGAAATTATTTTTTTATTTAGCACTTAATACTTGTTCGAGCTATAGCTCAAAATTGTTAAATATCATGTAGGAATACCTTGACATTGCATGGAATTTTTTGATGGAATCTTAATTGACCAGATTGTGTTGCATCATTTGTCCCAATATTAGGTTTAATACATTTTTTTAACACCGCGTCTTACTACCCATTCGGGCTATATGCTTGTGTACTAATTACACTAATGGGTTTAAGATGAGTAAGCTTGAATTTAGAAGTGTAACCTCATTTGTGTGAAGAGATTTAGGGAAACCACCTGCAGTACACCCGACCGTGATCGAACTACGATCTCCCCATCATTGGTGGTCTAGTCTATTGCGAGAGTAGCCCCTTAGATCATGTGGCCACTGAAGCGGGTGGTTTTACACATTGATCACTACATTATTTATACTTTAAACAAAACCAAAAATGTGTACCATACACTGGTATATTCAAAAGTATATGTTTTGTTGCTGTTTGCAGGTGAATATACAAGATGAGTTCATCAGGAGACTCGTCTGGTAAACTGCTGTCGGGCACAGATCTCGCCAAGTAAGTTGAAGCTGTAGCCTACATTTAACAGGGTTTGAAAATATTGTGATATTTATATAAGTATCAAAATAACACACATATATATATATATCAATTATTCCTAGATATATCAATTATTCCTAGATATATCAAGGTCTTGATATATACATTATAAAAAAATTCCAAATCAATACATATGTATACACCCACACTATATAAATGTTTGTGACAGATAAATTGTATGTAAAGAGATAGTTATATAAATTTACTCATCAATAATTACTTATATTAACTATTTCTATTATTTTGTATAAATGAAATTGACTAAATGATTTAAGTCAAGGCAATCAAATTAGGGCTTTTTAGCTTTCAAATCTGTTTTCAATATTTGTTTTGACATATTTACATAGCTACTTAGATAATATATCGTCCCAATTTCTGCTTTGAAAATAAACCCCTGCGGGATGGGGCTTAGAATAGTCCTGCAGTATCCTCTGATTGTCATAAGAGGCTTCTACACAGGATGTTTGTTCTTATCCAGAAACTTGTAATATCTCGTTGAAGACATTGGGAACATAAATGGCTTCCCTCAGACATTTATTGGATACTATAGCACTTGGAAGGTGGCATTAACACCATTCATAAAAGAGACCTCACAACTAAACTATATGGTGACCTGGTGGTCTAGGGGTAAGGTGTCAGACTTCTGTGCTGAGGGTCCGGGGTTCAATCCTCGGTCCCCGCACAGATTTATCTGATTGCCGAACCCTTCCTTCACCTCTAGCAAGAAGTGTATTAATCACAACTTGTGAATGTGTGGAATACCAGGCCTACACCGTGGTTCGGATGCCACGTTAAACTGTAGGTCCTTCATTTCATTTCACAATCACCCTACCATTACTCATTAGCGTAAGTGCGTATAACCCGAACGAGTAGTAAGA
>CABFWB010000400.1:253858-318053 GCA_902151455.1 Timema bartmani | reverse complement strand
TTCCCAATTCCTAATCCACTAGTGTAATTAGTACTTAAGCGTATAACCCGAACGGGTAGTAAGACGCGGTGCTAAAAAAATAAATAATAATTTACGTTAAAATGCCTTAACTAAAAAGTATTGAAGGAGTAAGGTCAAACACTCACAGAAATACTAATGTATATTATAAAACACCCCATAAACATGGGGTCCCCTGATAAATGGATTTCCTCCTGAGCCTCTGAGGCTTGAGAGAAAATTACTTTTTTTTTTTTTTCTTCCCTAGGTTGGCCAGACTTTGTTGTAAACACGTGCCTCGACCAACAACAGCCTGGCTTTCCCGGGGGACGTCCCTACAGAGTGAAAATATGTGTCACCCCAAAAGCGACGCTGCTTCCAAGGCGTCGCCATGACTACAAAGTAATGGAAAAACAAGTGAACAATGTGTGACGTGCACTCATGTTTTATATGTCGTCAAGAAACTGATACTTTGTGGAGAACTAATCTCCGATACTCCGTTACCCTAGTCGAGGAACTTATAAAGATGATAGACGAAGATAAACACGAAAGAGCTCTTAACTTGATCCAAACAAAGTAGAATAGGAAAAGGAATATTCAGATTTTTCCTTTGAGCATGAACAAAAAATGTTTCTCCATTAAAAAAATGTTTCTCCATTAAAAAAATGTTTCTCCATTTGCATATAAATGATATACTATAACCCACAGGTTCTTAAACCTTTTTTAAATCGTGACCCGTTTTCACAAGAAAAAAAAAATCAGCGACCCCGGGCAGTAACGGTTTGGAATTTTTATAATTTTATTGCTAATTTTTGAGCAGTTTTGGATAAAATGAGGAATAGAAATTCATACATGCTTCCATATTTAATATTATTAGCTAAACTGCTGTCATTTAAAAAATTAAATAAGCCTAATCTTCAGATAACCATTGGGAACCATTGGTCTTTTTAATTAATATTTTTAACACCACGTTTTACTACCCCTTCACGTTACACGCTTATGTAATAATTACACTAGTGGTTTTATGGATGAGGGAGGCTATATTTAGAGGAAATGTACCCGCATTTACATGGAGAGAGAGAGAGAGAGAGAGTAGAAAACAATTTTTAATAAGCCATCCTCAGTACCTTGAACTTCGATCTCTCTATCCTTCGGCAGTATATTCTACTGCGAGAGTAGTGCCTTAAACAATGCGGCCACCGAAGTGGGTCTTAGTGAATTAAACAAATGATTGTTAAAATTTTGCTCCTATGATCATGAGGAGTAACGTTTATTTCTGCAACAAAATAAAAAAAATATTGAATGAAAATTTTTCTTGTACTATACATTTTTATATTTCTCTACTAAACATTTAATTTACTCACGTTTGTCAATATTTGCTGTGACCACTAGAATCTTTTTCATGACCCCTGGAGGAGCCACGGGATCACGACACTTGGTTAAAGAACCGGTGCTATAACACGTTCTAATATGTTACTGAGTGTAAATCATCTGTTAAAGAAATAAAAGCATTTTATTTCTGCGACTAACTTTCCAATAAACCTAGCAAGCGTTATAGAATAAAACAAATAGCAGTTTGCAGTATTTGGTGCCCGGTAACTTTTTCCTTTTGTGACAGTTATAGGTATTAAAAAACGGGTTTGTATTCATATGGCGCGTGAAAATGTTTTTTTCACTTTTAAATAAGATCAAATCTTTTTTAAGTTAAAAAAAAAATTGTGAAGCGAACGAATGCGTTATGTGTTTAATTTACTTTTAGACTTCCATAAAACGCCATATTCATAGTTAATTAACTAGAGAAAAAAAAATGGAACATACAATACGTTGTAATCAAATCAGATGCATCTAAAATAATTTAGGTCATTTTTATATATCCTTAGTTATAGTCAATTTATTTTTTTACCACCCGCTTTGGTGGCCACATGCTCTAAGGCGCCACTACCGCAGTAGACTAGATTGACAAAGATGGGGAAATCGAGGTTCGAATCTCTGTTGCGTGAACTGAGGGTGATTTTTCCAAAATGTATTTCCACTCTCCCTTAGAGCAACGATCGGTAATTTCCTCTAAAAATAACCTTCCTCATACCTAAAGCCATTAGCGTAATTAAAAGGCTATAAGCGTACAACCCAAACGGTTAGAAAAAAAAGGGTGCTAAACAATATCTTAAGGTGTAATGGAAGAGGACTCGAGAAAAGGCCAGTGTTTTTGGAGTATTTATGGCCAAAATAAATAAATAAATTATTGCTCCAGTACAAAAACAGAATTTAATTTTCTTCACATGTTGATATCAAACAATCCTGAATATCTAATCAAGAGCATGGTGGCATTATCTAACAAACTTTTTAAATGAAGAGAAAAAGTTGTCGTTAAATTCCAGAACAGCCTTCACAGATATTCAAGAAATTTTGAGGCCGCCATGTGAAGAAAATTAAATTCTATGTTTGTACTGAATCCATATTTTATTTATTTTGGCCAAGAAAAAGTTTTCGCCTTAAAAACTGCAAGAACACTGTATTTTTCTCGCGACCCTTCCATTCCACCTTAATATCAGACCACACATTTACTTGTCTCAATAGATGCGTCCTCATTAGTCGTTGAATTTACTGCTATCACAAGGCCATATCGATTTTTATAAGGGTGGGGTTGAGGGGGTCGTACATTTGGTGGCTCTTGGTGAAGTTATCCAACTGGAAATATCAATTATATTTTAGCTTGAATCTCTCTCTAAAAAAGTTAAAAAAAATATATATATAATCGCTATGAATAATAAAATATTACGATAAGCTTCTAGCATAGGCGTTGAGGAGGGTTATATAAAATACGTAACTAACAATATTTTTTTTTTTATTTAGCACTGCGTCTTACTACCCGTTCGGGTTGTACGCTTAAGTACTAATTATGCTAATGGGTTGGGAATTGGGAAGGTTGAATTTAGAGAAAGTGAACCCACATTTGCGTAGAGGTAAAGTTGAAAACCATTTAGGAAAAACCACCCCCAGTTCACCCGACCGAGATTCGAACCTCGATTTTCCCGTCCTCGGCAGTCGAGCTCAACATGACTAGCGTGTTAGATAACTACGCCACCGAGGTGGGTCATACTAACAATACTTTGGACAAGAAGGGAAGGGGGCTGACCCCCAAAATACCCCACGTTGATACGGCCCTGTATTGATCAAGTATCTCAAACTTAGCTTTCTGTTTTAACTATTGAATCAACAACTTAAAGGAACTAAATTATACGTGCCTTAATAAATACTATCTGGCCCATTTGACGCATTAAGCGCTAACTTTGCAATGACAGCTATTCACTGTAACCTTTAGCTTATATATTTAACTATATATATATAGGCCTATATGTATATGCATATGTACATTAATGTACAAATATATATATATATATATATGTGTAAATATATTAACATATATGACATAAGTATATATATGTAAATATATATATACTTATATATATAAATATATACATGTACTTATATATATAAATATATACATGTACTTATAAAATACGTGTAAATATATACATGTACTTATATATGTATATATTTACGCATATATATGTAATTATGTATATATGTATATATTTACTCATATATATTCCTATTCTAATAAAAAAACTAATTAAAAAAATATTACTCTGGCTTTGTTTTAAATCTAAATGTTTGGGCACATCCAAGCTGTTACCTTCATTAAATTTAGTATAAAAACATAAATATCTGTTTGGAAGAATTCTGGAAATCTCTATTCAAAGGAATCTCTTAACTTTTTCAGTGTCTTTATAACAATTCTCAATTTATTTTTTGCATATCTCAGGTGCGTAATTTTATTTGTGTTTTTTTAAATTATTAAAATTTGTTTTTTAGGGATCCGAGAACCATTGTAAGAAAATATATATTAACGTTTTAAATATATAAGTAGTAAAAAAATTAGTTAGACAGTTTTATGCACATTACTGTTGCGTGGAGCTCACTTTAGAACCTTGCGTGAGTGTATAAAAAAGCAATCCTCTAAGAGCTAGCAGGGGATGTGTTAGTATCATGATGATATATCGTACTGTGTATTGACATGGTAAGTTTATTCTCCTCAAACTCTTCCTACGAATATAGCTCTAACGAAATTCGCAAATACTTACACGCAGAAGCAAATGATTTGTCCAAAATGCTGCAGCACCAATTACTTAAATGATGTTAAGTCCTTTTTATTTCGTATTTTTTTAGTAGAGGATCATACTGAAAAGAGTGGTAAGCGTTAAAAAAAACATAAAAATATTATATTTTATATTTAGCCAATTTAGGTATATCATATTGTGGGGATTATTTAAATACAATCGAATTTAGCTACGATGTGAACATAATTTGGCAATACATGTGTTTACACTTTTGACATTACCTACACACTTTAGAGTAATAAAGTTCATTATTAATTATTAATAAGCTTTTTGCAGTCGAATATATTTAAACAAAATGTTAATCAGAGGAATTTTACAAAATAAATATCGTTTCAAACTATCAACATATCAATATTTTTTCAGAATACAACTGACTTGATACATATTTAATAACTTCGATAAAAATTATGTTGGGCTTGTTAATTAATAAAATTATAATCAAATACATAAAAAAAATTAAAATAATACAATGGCATATTAATAATAATAATATTTAGCACCGCGTCATACTACCCGTTCGGGTTATACGCTTAAGTACTAATTACGCTAATGGATTAGGGAATGAGGAAGGTCGAATTTAGATGAAGTGAATCCGCATTTGCGTGGAGGGAGAGTGGAAAACCATTTAGGAACCCCCCCTCCAGTTCACCCGACCGAGATTCGAACCTCGATCTGCCCGTCCTCGGCGGTCAAGCTCAACACGACTACTGCATTAGCCAACTACACCACCGAGGCGGGTAATGGCATATTCTATTTTGATTGTAGAATATTAACTATAGTGAAATAATATATATTTTATCTCAAAAAGCCAGCACTTGTAATAAGTATAAGCTTATAGGTTTATTTCTAATCACAACACGTGCCAAGCTAAGAGTGCAGAATGAAAGTTATTTCAGTTAGTGTAACGTTTCCTGTCACATGGAACGCTCTTCAGATATTTAGCCTGGCCCGCTAAAGGTGGATTTACTTACTGTGGTAGCATGCCCACAATAATCTGATACTTCCAGTGATGCTTTGACGTCAACATTGCCTACTTCATCCACTAGGGCGCTACAGAAAATCGAGTGGCGCGATGAATTATCTGTGACCTACGTCAGAACATGATCGGTGAGCTGTTATTTAGGCAAATGAGACTAGTTTTGTGTCGGCTGTCCGGCGTTACGGTTTCGTCAGTGTGTGTTGGACTTGAACGCTTGTGCTGGGAAGACCCTCTGTCTCCGTTGGGAGGATTTGGTGCTAAAATTTAGTGACAGAGGTAAGGTAGACCTTTTAACGTTATTTAATTACTATAATATGTACTGTCTATTACAAATTTCAAAGTTGTTTTACTTTTCGTAATGTTTACAAATTTTAACAGTTCTAATGGGACTAAAATGAAATAACTGACCGGTCATGCACGGTGAAAACCACGTTGCGTAAAACAGTTTAATATTAAAAAAAATCTTTAATTTGATTAACTTAACTGTTATGTATGATCATAATTTTCTATCTAAACTGTGATATTTGACTAATTTGTGTCCATAATGGAAATATTATATGTGTCAATGTTTTGGGGGAACAATATTTGATGTTAATAATTTAGATTATCAATCAGTTGTTACTATGGAGTATGATTAGATTGATCACTTATTATTCTCCCTAATTAGCACTACATGTTTGATAACTACATAATTGTGTCAGAATCTTTTATTTACATGCTATTTATTTTTAACTATTTACCAAAATGTTAGTTATTATACCGGGATCACAATCAACTTAACGTTAACTTAACATAAAGGACCTCCTCGTGTGTTTAATTGGAAGCGATCACAATGCAGTTAACTTAACGTAAGAGATGTCCTGAGAGGTCTTTTACTTTAAGTGAACGTTACTTGAAGGGTATCACGTGATCTAACCAACCAATCATTATGCGAGTGACGTCAACAGGGCTATTTAGCAATTCATTTGTTGGTATTATGGCCAATATTTAATCTTTAACATAAGTTCTAGTGATCAGACATAAAAAAAAATTAAACTAAAAAAGGAAAGCTAAATTTATCAAAACAGTTTAGTAATAGATATCTATTATATCGATTGAAAACTGTAAACATTCACAGATCATCACTGTAAAACTAATACAACTCACAGATCATAATTGTAGAATGAAGATGTTTGGCTCGAGTTGTTACGTTAAGTTACGTGAATCATGATCACAAATACGTTAAGTTAACTTTAAGTTGATCGTGATCCCGGCATGAGGCACTCACGAGTGAAGTTTTGCTTAGTCGAATACCAACTTGGATACCCCTGAGGTTCCGCGTGGGACGTATGGTCGCGCGTGTCGCAAGACTAACAGAGACCGATAAGTGATACATTAGATTTTTTTTAAAAACTTAACGTCAAGGATGCCAACATAGGGAGATCGACTTTATGTGGAACTATCTAAGGAAGTTACCGCTAGTGACTGTCGTCGAACCCGTGTGATTCCTGTGCCTACTGTAGGCAGCGTTAGCTTTAACTTATATGTGCACATCAATCTGGTTCTTTCAGCTCAGTGGCCACTCGCAGCTAACAATTTGTTTTTTTGTATATCGTAGCCTGTATTTGTATCTTGTTGGTTAGTTATTAGGATTGGACTATTATTAATATTATCAATATTATAGTTCTTAAGGATGATGGGTTATAGTGTGTTGATTTAGTTATTTATTATTATTATTATTATTATTATTATTATTATTATTATTATTATTATGTTAAGCCTTCAGGCCGATGTAAATCCCTTTCAACCAAAATATGGGCTCTCGACGTTTTATATTTATTTAATTTGAAGTCATTTTTGTTAAGTGTTAAATTTAAGTGAAAGCTCTATGAACGTTGCCGATGGTTGGCCTATTAGACTTGTGTACCAGATCAATACTCAGACCGTTTTGAAGTTGCTTAGAACTACTTTCATGTGTGTAGTAAAATCTGAGTTTCCCTTGATTAATTTTTAATTTTCTTCTAATTACCTATGAATTAGAGCTTCCGATATTGTTAATTTATAGAGTGGTTAAAGATGGATATTTAATAATGGCTGGGAAAATACCTGACCTGAGGGTAACCTTATAATACAATATAATTATTCAGATTTTTTTTTTGTAGGTACTCCTAGCTTATATGGGTCATTTTCATTTTGTGAATTATTACAGTAACACTCGGGAAACATTTTCATGGTTTATATAAACTTAAGTATACATTTTTTATTAGCAGGTTTTGCAGATTGGATCATGGTAAACATACGAAGCCCTATGGGTGTAATATTTATTGGTGGTTTATGTAAAGGGCTGACGTTTATCCCTGCCCGAACGGTCACTTATCAGCCTGGGTCTGCCTTACTAGGAGTAGTGTTGATATTCAAACTTACATCTTGCGAATGAACGAATTCCTCGTTATAGTTCATGTTTACTACCGCCAAAGAGGTGGCGCTCAGCAATCTAAACTCTCCTGGGTCGACCTTGAATTTAGTGTGACCATTACCAAAAGCTCCACGAACTCGCCCTTCTCCACTGCTGCAACCCGGGATTGTGATATTAGGGAGCCAACATCTTAGTTCAGTTAGTAGTGTGTCTGCCTATTGGGCTAAAAGGGTCCCGGTTTCAATTCCCTACATGGCCGAAAAACTTCATTAGTGAATTGATTTGATGAATTAACGGCCGGGGATTAGGTGATGTGTCTGTTCTAGTTTTAAGTTAGTTTATAAATCGTGTGTTGGTTATAATCAGTCAGTTTAAAAAGTGATATTTTTTGCTAAGCCCCTCATCCTACTAACCGGTCGGGATATACGCCTAAAAAGTGACGTTAAATATCTTAAATAATATGCAGTGTTATTCATATATCCAGATAAATAAAGTATCCCCATGGCTTCTTTGGTGCTGACTGACAGTTCACAGCTGACTTCTGACAGTCAACAGTTAGGTTTATACCTAAATTTTGACTGTCAGAAGTGACAGCTGCTAAACACATGTTTTTTGCAGATCATATGGTTCGGCGTAGGGATACATAATTTGGTCCGGTAACTTTTCAGAGCTGTCAGTCAGCACCCAAGAAGCCATGGGGCTATTGTACTTCTACAGATTGTAGTAGGTGAAAATACAAGTATTTTCGTTTCCCAATTGTATTTCAACTTGGGGTTGGCGATAGCAAATGGCGGTGCCACAAGACGTCCAAGTTGGCGCTGTATGCGCCTAGGGGGTTGGGAACTTATCATTCTTCAGCACTTAACAGGAGTGTACTGTACATTATGACTAGTAAAAGGGATTGAACTACCTGACTACATGTACCGTAAGGAATCGCTGATTTTTTGACGGTATGTTGGTTGCTGGCCCTGAAAAGGCCTAATATTGAAAGAGCAAAAGCATCTCGACTCAAAAAAGTGGATTCGCTTCTTATTGGGAGCTACGGACGGGCAGTAGGACATATGTATGAAGAGAGGTATCCACCCTGGTTGATACATAAGTTGCAGTGACGGGCCACCGAATGTCTGACACGTTCAAAATGTGAGGCGTATTACGTGAATACAGCGCCAACTTTAACGTCTCGTCGCGTCGCCACTTGGCGTCGCCGATCCCAGCTTTACTGAGTGTAAATACTTGTATTGTCACTACCTACAGCCTGTGTAAATAACATCGATATCTGAATAGTCCTCCTGTATATATAGACACATTTTCGTCAGAGCCTTCCAAAATAAAAATAAAGTATGTACATAAGATTTGCTTCCTTTTTATATTCAAACCAAATAACAAGATAAGTCACTGGGCTTGACGAAGGAAGTATCACCTGAAATGTGATTCATATTTCTCACTTTGTAACACGGGATTTGAATGAACTTAAAAAAAACTCCTAACATTTCCTTCATTCTTTCCTTCCGTCTTTTTTTCCCCACCTAGACACGCTTTATCTCCGTCTAGCTAGGCGTTGAGGGGAGATATGAGGGGGAAAGGGGTTGTTAAAATATTCATGAAGACCGGGGCTGGCTGGTTTGAAGACAATCGCCAAAGCAATGGGAGGAGAAGAGGTCTTATCCGCTGTAGTGTTGGCAGACAAATTATCACCTCGTATTCCTCGTGGCATGCGGGTGAAATACAATTGAGGAGTAAGCGAGGATTCCCTCCTCTCCTCTAATATCCATTAAATGGAGAGAGAAAAGAGAGGAAAGGTGGAAAGGTGGACATCGCTTACTGTGGATTTGCACGTTCGCCGAAAAACAAGCGCGGAACAGAAACGTGGTCCCGTGACGAGCTCTAAGCCAATCACAATATTTCCGCCTCATCGGCGCGAGCTGTCCTGCTAAAGTTCAACTAATCTCTACTTTGTCCGCTCTGTCCAAGATGTTCGGCACTGGAAAGCCAATCAGATCTCAAAACTATCTCAAATCAGTGGGTATGCGCATTTGACAGCGCATGCGCTCTGCAGCCAGAAGCAGGCAGACAGATTCGTTGTCCGTTTTAAATGACTCGTTACTGTAGAGCTGTGTATCGATTATTGAATTGTGCCACGACACAGCGCTATAATTTGAAAACATCCTTAGGAATAATGATTTAAGATATATGTTTATCCAGTATAAAATAAAATATGTTGATAATCAGCTGTTTTAAGTTAGCACTGCAATGCATCATGGGTCAAAATACAGCGTGTGAATTGCTGCGCCACTCTAGAAGATTCTTCTTTCTATTTTCTGCGAGCGTATGAATCAAGCTTTACCCATACTGCAATAGAGTTCAAACTACAAACACACGAGTGTTGAAAATATTGACATGCATGAACACAAAGTGAATAATTAAAGTAAAACGAACATTAACTTTTATATCCCAGTTTAGAAGCTTTAAATTGACAATGGGAAAATTAATTGACACAAGGCCGTCCTCTTGGTATAGTGGTCAGCACCCCTGGCTATTGATCTAGAGGTCCCGAGTTTGATTCAAGCTCCACCATAGGCATATATTTTTTACATCCACTACTGTTTCCAGCCCGAGTCAATTATTTATTCAAGCCATATATTTTCCACTACCAGCTTGCTAGGCCTGTCGTAGCTTCATATGTCTTATAATCTAACTTAAGACTAGGAAAGGCACAAAATCCAGTCCACGGCCATTAATTCATCACTTTAAAAGTGTGAACCCATATTTCCTCAATGCTAAATTTTTTGACCATGCCAGGAATCGAACCCGAGACCCTTACCAATTGAGGTAAGGTGTCGGACAGATAGTAAGTAATATGCGGTGCTAAAAAAAAGGATGACTGAGACACTAGACTATATTGGGAAAAAAACGAGAGCTATATAGCTACTAGATATCTCCTCCAGACCACTAACTAACTCTCTAAGGAGATGGTACGAAGGTAACAGGCGACTATGACATAGCAGGAGGAGCAAATGGAACAGTCTTGTTGTGTTGTGTGATTAACTTGTGGGGGGGTGGAGGAGTGTGATGGGATGAGGCACCTGCACTTGGGGGAAATAATTCAACACGTCATGAATACCACTGACAGTAACAGTAATAATAGTAGATCGGGATATAGTGGCGCGCGCGCTCTCCCCCTCTAGAGGAATTTAATATTGGCGGACGTGTCTTCCAACTTTGGCTGACCCGGTATGTCTTATATCCTTTGTGACCTGCTTTAACGTTCTACTTCCTCGTACGGTTGCAAATATTTGTATTTAATTGTTGTTTTTTGAAGGATGGAATGTCTCTTGCTATTTCCTCGTTATGAAATCTTTGGTATCACGCGTACGTAGACCGTACCCTAGAACTGATAAATTGAGAGAAGTCAAGCATGTCTCTGGAGAACCCTGGTTCAAATCCGGGTGGCACTGACGAAGATGCTATAGCATTTGTATATGGGTTGATACCGTTGTAATATTAATAAGTGTAGTTCAATTTCCACAAAAAGTTTTTTTTAAAAAGCTTCTTTTAAAAAGCTTTTTTTTTTGGAGCCAAAATAGTTAAAATGTGACTACATATATTATTAGTGTTATTTTATTGTTATTGACTATATATGTCAAAAGCGTCATCTCAGATTATTTCAAGTATGAATACAAGAAAGTAGATCTAGAAAAACTGGACTGTAACTAGGCGCTAGGCCTTGTTATGCTTTATCAAGCTGCTGTCCCTAGTTGAGTAAGTTTGTAAGGCGTGTTTTGAATTGACACAGTCAGGGCTGTCCAGAGGGATGGGCAGAGAAAATGGCTAAAATATATGCCCTATCTCAACTGACCGCTCTTCGATGGGCCCCCAAGCATCTAAACATCTATTTTTTTATATGAAATATTATTTACACAGGTACTAAACACACGCAAATAAAAGACTGATTCCTGAATTTACGAACACGGCTATTTTTAAGGTGATGAGCGTTGTAAAGATAAGACTAATGTAGTTTTATATTGAAAAAAAAACCCACTTATCTTTCTTTTATTCAGGTATACTCGGTTTACCCAAAAAGGTCAAATTCTTACCCTGAAAGATTACAATCAATTATTTAATGTGAAAGGGTCCTTTTATATTTCATTGCCACAGGCCCCATTAAACCTTTGGGTGACCCTGTATATAATAGTACGTGTGTTTTCAAGGTGGGAGATAAAAAAAACCCATTAAAATAACACTTAATAGCTAATGACTCCCTGGGAATCTTATGAAAGTTTATGCTTTAATACTGACGTTACTGTTGGCAAGCATGATGCGATTAATAGACTATCTCCAGGGTGGTCACAAAATCTCAGAAAGAAAATACCCTTAATTTTTCCTGGTCCAAAAATCCAAATTTATCTAACTAAAATCAAAGTTTGGATTTACGGTATAAAGGTGCCAATATTTTTTTAATCAAAACTTAATTTTTACAAATAATTAAAACACACTCAAAATTTAATCTACTTTGACTTAGTTGGAAACATTGTTGAATAGGATGCAATTAAAATATTTATCTTCCCTAGATGGTCAAATAAACCATTTTCCCTAATCGATTAAGAAACTCCCCGACATTACCTGATTTTCTTGGCAGCTTGAAATTCCTTGACTCTACCAGGTTTTACATATTTTCCCTGACTGTGGTCACTCTAATCTCACATCAGATTAACTGATAAATTATGTGTATTTATACCACATCTTAATACCGGTTCAACTTTTACACATATGTACTAATTATGCTAATGAGCTAGAGATGGGGAAGGTTAAATTTAGAGAAAGTGTACCCGAATTTGCGTGGAGGTGGAGTGGAAAATTATTTAGGAAAACTACCGGACCGGGATTCAAACCTCGATCTCCCTGTCATTGGCAGTCTAACCTATGGAAGGAGTGACACCTTAGACCACGTGGCCACCGATGTATATGATAAATGAGATATAAGCCACTAGATTACTCTTGAACCAGTAAAACGAGTCGGCATGTTGTGGTGCGCCAGAAGGGAGAGCAAGTATTTTTACAGTTTTTATAGAATATAACTTTTTTTGACAAAAATAAATCAACTATTTCTCCAGTAGCAACATAGAGTTTAGTTTTCTGCACATGTTAATATCAACAGATCTTGAATATCTCTCAAGGGTGTCCTGGAATTTTGTCAAAACTTTTTAAATCAAGAGAAAACGTTTTGACAAAATTCCAGGACACCCTTGACAAATATTCAAGATCTGTTGATATTAACATGTACAGAAAACTAAATTCTATGTTGCTACTGGAGAAATATTTGATTAATTTTGGCCAAAAAAATATAATGCTACAAAAACTGTTAAATTACTCGCACTCCTTTTTGCCAGACCTTAACAACAGTGAAATTGGGATCCGGTTTGTGGTTATTTCATTTTAAAAGCATTTTTTAAACGTTTCGTTGTATTTTTTTATTTCTCTTGACCTATAGGAGGAAGAAGTATTATGATATTCAAAAAAAATAAAAAAAAATTGAGATTTTTATAAATGACAACGTTTCATGACCGCTTGAAACGGAAAAATTGGTTTTTTCTAAGCCGTCTGTCTGTATATCCCAGACTGGGAGCTGGAACAATTTTACCGATCAGGCTAAAACTTGGTATTTATGGTTTTCATAGGACTACCCCAAAGAGTTTTTGGATCTACATATCCATACCTAAAATTAACGGTGGCTTACTGAAGGTTCTTTATAATGTACAATTTATTTTTAGAAAACAGTCAAATGGTATAACTGATTTCAATTCTACTATTATCTAAATTAGAATACAAAAAAACGCACCATGATACATCTTGTTCGAGTTATATTACTTATATAATTTTAGATGACACTACAATTTGAGTAAATCGCGTATTGAACGATTCTTGACATTAATTTAATCGTAATATTGAGCTGATTTATTAACTTAACATAACATTTTCAATTAAAATAGCGATCATGTTTATAATCACCATTATTGTTTAGCAAACGTTCGCTCTAAAAAAAACCACTCAATTTATTTATTATCATTTCAAAACGACAGTTAAATACGACACATGGTGTGTAGTTTTAAATTATGGTTAAATTTGGAAATCTAATTGATATTGGCTGTTTAATGTAACTTAGTTTAAAGTGTAATTTACTCAAATGTCTATTTTAAAATGTACCTAATTTTTAGATTTGTGTTTGAACTTCAACATATTCATAATTAAAAGTATCATAATTTGTAATTATTATCACCAAATTTTTTACAAATATAATTTAAATATTGTGTATATATATTATATTTATATTATATATTTGTTTCTTTCCCATCAATATAGTACAACTTGTCCAACTTAAATTAAACTAAAATTGAATTTTATTTTTCTTAATATTCTTAAACGTTCCTTATTAAACATTTCAAATTAATGTTCTTAAAAAATATTTAATATTATTTGACCGCGTCTTACTACTGGTTCGGACTCTCCACATTTAATTACGTTAATAGGGTAGGAACGAGGAGGGTAGAATTTAAAAGAAAATTTACTAACATTTTCGTGGATGGAGAGTGGGAATCAATTCAATAGGTAATAAAACACCCACAGAATACCACGGCTGGGATTCGGACCCCAACGTATCCCCAAGGTCACGGTGTGTCTACTATCTATTATAATTTTTTTCCAAGCACCGGGTGTATATTTTATTTTTTATTGTCTAAACATATAGGCTATATTAGATCATTGTCACCTCCCTGTCATTGTAAAACAAGACTGCGTGAGCTTTACGTTTAGTCCGCATGCCCACCAATGTGGATATTTAATTCCTATTACAAAAAATAAAGGGATGTAATTTGAAATGAAAGTGAAATCAAAGATTCAGTTTGTTTTGTTTATCATACTGATATGTTTGATTGAAAAAAACCATAACCAGGCTTACAAGGCATTCAATTCCCCCCTCTCATTCTCTTTATTTCTACCTTCCATCATTTTCCCACTTTACTTTTTCTTCCTTCTTAAGTCAACAACCCGAAGGTTGGTTCGATGTGATTTCTATCCGTCCGGAGCTGGGCACGCACTTTGCCTTTCGGCTGGTCAGTGCTACCCGCATCATCTGGGAGAAAGTACATGTAATAAATTAATTCAGGAAGTGTGGGGGTAATCCTGTTGCCTTCCACATTGAAATTTTATGAGCGAGCGTAAAAGAGCCTACCAATTTTGCCGGGAAATGTATGTTCACATACCTTCCAGTTTTTTTTTTTTTTTTTTTTACAAACCACAATCTTCAAGGGACCGATGGCTTTAATTCCCCTCAAGATAAAATCCATTGTCCTAGGCTGGGTTTGAACCCACGAACATCAACACCTGAGGCGAGCACTTTACCCCAAGACCACCAAGGTCGACTTAATTATTCTCTATATTTCTTTCTATCCCTCTCTTTAATTCTATCGATATATATTTGTAAACTAAGCCAGTATCGGGAAATAGTGGTTTGAAGGTTCCCCGAAATAACTAGTAAAACACAGAATTAAACTTTTCTCACAAGATTGTTTTTGGAACCGGTAGAAAACGGAGTCGGTAAACCGATCACGTAATTGCACTCTACTATTAACAATAGACCCCGGGGCCACTTGAAAGGAATGGAAAGGGGAGGGGGGAGTAATTCTAAGGAACCCCCCCACACCCCCATCACTTAACCTTCAAAACCTACCCTCTAACCCCGAACCCCCCTTTCCCTACACGTGGGGTGAGTTGGTGGCATGGAATGGAGGGGAGGAGTGGGGTTGAAGGGTGGCGACTGACCTCTTGGTGATTACCACTCTACACGCAACGTCACGTGACTAACACATACATACATACATACATACATACATACATACATACCCACACACACGTTTACCATTTGCATACAAATTGAATCACGCGCGTATTTCGGCAAAGTGTCCGGTGTAATAACATGTTGGACAGACGCAAACATTGGTATTAGCTGTAATCTTTATTAAACTCGTTACGTACACATCTAAGCGTTGTACAAGTCTCATTATGTAAAAAAAACAAAAAAACACCACTTCAATACATTGTGTATAGTTGTGTGTGTATGTTAAAAAGGGGAAAGAGGAGATAATTCATGAATAGTCTACTCTAAATACACCTTTTTTTTTTTTTAACGGTTGATGATCAAAATTAATTTAAAATAGTGGTTTTGATAGCTAGAGTCTTTTGGTTACTTTTAATTTAGTTATAATGTGTTGACTTTGGTTGAGTCACGTCTAGAAGAGCAATCAACTGTCCTGTTGTAAAAATACGTTGCTGGCAACTTAATTTAATTAATTCCTTGACCAGCCAAAGTTACACGAGGGGTTGGTAGTGGTATACCTGAATCCAATCCACGCCACGCCTAAGGGTTCTTTTTTTTACCGAATGACTGTCAGATTTTCCAACTATCTAAAGAGGTATCGTTGTAGTTCTTTACAATTCATCCATCTTATCTTGCTCTGGATGTTTAAGTTTCTTTTGGTCAAAATAATACCTGAGAAAGAGTAAGGATGAAAAATTATTATTATTATTATTATTATTTAGCACCACGTCTTACTACCCGTTCGGATTATACGCTTAAGTACTAATTACGCTAATGGGTTAAGGATTGGGAAGGTTGAATCTTTTTAGAGGAAGTGAACCCTCACTTGCGTGGAGGGAGAGTGGAAAACCATTTATGGAAAACCACCCGCCAGTTCACCCGACTGAGATTCGAACCTCGATATCCCCGTCCTCGGCAGTCTATCTCAACATGAAACTTGCGCGTTAGCTAACTACACCACCGAGGTGGTTAAATGAATAAATGGGATGATAAAAGTTGTAAATACTTTCTTTGTGTGAAATTCGAATCTTACGAAAATCGGTATTCTAGCTTCAAATGATTTTTTCTTTCAAAATACAAACTTACAGTGCCTTTATAATATAAAACATTCCCCAGATAACTGATTTTGACAAAAAAATTGAAGTTATTAAAAAAATCTTTTTCATATACAATTATCAGTAAATTACCTTTAATTTTATAATTATAATTATAATCACGATTTTGCCCCTAGCTGTGACAGTACAACAAGGTAAATATCCAGTTTGAATTAGATCCATTAACCATTTTGGCATTAGTCCCTAGTACAGACATACATATATACACATATAAAAACAGACAGAATTTAAAAAACAAAATTTTTTTGTTGTTCGGGGGCACATAATATACGTCACGATCCATTATAAACTTGAAGTTTGATGCCAGAAATTTATGTTACACAACGAATAACATGCATTCACTTCCAGTTCAGCTCAAAATTATTCTTTCAAGAAAAACAGTTATATCTTAGAAAATATATTAGTTGGCGGAGGTTAGTTAAAGTTTTAACTACTGTACTATGCCCTACATTTTGGATTTTGACTTCTTTAAACAACATGACAAGTTTAGTATCAGATTGATATTTGTCTTGTGATGTTTTAGTTTAATGTATAGTATGTTGACGAAAATTTCTCATATAAGATTATTTTCCCTGATGAAGCAATATTTTGCATCAGTAGTGGGATTATTTAGTCAAAATGACCGAGCTGGAAGACTCAATTCCCCCCTCCAACCCCGTATACGTTTTAAATTGAAAGTTTATAGAGTCTTAATTAATTAAAAAAGATAATGTTGATAAATACACCCACATTTTCGAGGGTGTAAGAAAACCATATGAATAAATTACAATGGGAAAACATCCCCTATAGCAGGGATGGCAAATTTATGATGTACCATGGCACAATGGGTGTCACGCTGACACGAACAAAAATAAACATATAATAAAACTTTAACCAACGTCGTAGATTTTTTTTAAAATTCAACAGTATTTTTACAGCCTTGAATGTGTTACTTTCAATGTTTTTATTTAAGTTACTGACATTTTCTAACACACTTTGACAAGTGAATACATTTTCCTTTTTTAATCTTTAAGTTTTATTAAAATATTTACAGCTTTATTAAATCACTCATTATATTTCATAATAGGCCTATTCAACAAGTTTTGAATGTAAATACTAATAAAAAACCGCAAATAAGAGGTGTCACAATAAATCGGTTCAAAATGCAGACAGTCCTTAAGTGGCACAATGTTTGGAAAGTTATCGACATCCCTGACCTTTAGCTCCCCATAGCCTGAAAATCAATATATTGCGAGGGTGACGCCTTAAACCACGTGATAAACGATGAATTAAGGAGGAATTATCAAGCATATGCGTGAGAGATCTCGTTTGAACGTTCGGTGTGAACTTTTGCAATAGTGATAAGACATTTTTTTTTATCTGGACTTAGATAACTAAGGGGTCCTTTAAATAATACACTTTAATATTATATGGTTGTCTGAAGTGGGGCAAAGGTTACCAACACCGAGAGGAAAAACTAGATAGAGGCTTACATCGAATTTGATGCGACTTTACCACTTTTCCACAAAATAATACCTAACACAACACATGTTTGTTTTGATGCGACTTTACCACTTTTCCACAAAATAATACCAACACAACACATGTTTGTTTTGATGCGACTTCTTTCGCGTATCGCATCTCACCACTCGTTTGGGCTAAACCTCATCACATTAACGTTGTAAACAAATAAATATAAATATGAAATAAAGCCGTAATTTCTTGAAGGGAGACCACTACCCTCGCTACCCCATGTCGGAGTTCGAACCACAACCCTCCCCTCACCGGTTAACTAGAACGGACGAGCATCACGTTTGATTCGCGTGCCTCTCACATCAGTGGCCGAACGTTTTAAGGCGTCACTCTCGTGTTTGGACTGGCCTGCTGATGACGGGGAGACCTGTCTTCGAATCCTGAGTCGAGTCTAGTAAGGATGAATTTCCTAAATGGTTTCCCCACTCTCCTTCCACGCAAGTACAAATAGGCTACCTCTAAAATGATTCCTTTCCCCTCCCTACCCTATTGTAGTAAATATGCGTACAAGCCGAACGAGTACTAAGACACGATGACAAAATAAAGTTTTTATTGATATTTAATATCAAACATAATTATTGTTTTAAATGGCAACAAATCAAATTAATATTATTTTAAATATATCCTTTAATCTGAGAAGGTTGTTTATTTCCTATTTATAATCCTCAGTAAATCGCCCCCTCTTCCTAGTATTCGCTAACGAGACATGACATGTGCTCTATTTTTATTGAAGTGGTGTGTAGCAGTTCTCTCATTGGGTCCCAGGTCTATCACGAAAGAGGGGCTGACACGCCAGCGAGGTCAGCGGGCGACGCTAATATCATTTTCAATAGCTCATTAAACTTTGGGAACATGAAAAAAAAAAAAAAATTGTGGGTGTGGGTGGAATGAAGAATCAGTCAACGCAAGCTGCCACTTCAGGCATACCTCTGTGCCATAAAAAAAGGGTGAAAGTGTGAAATAAATACAATGGGTGTTGGTCTGCGAACTAGAGATTTGGCTAGAACCCCCGAAATTTATAGTTAAAAAAAAACATAAATATAAACAGCTGCTTGTGTCTCAAAATAAAAAAAGCTATTTTTAAATTTAATAATGTACACACCTACAAAAACACGGGGCTTAAATAATGAAAATATATTTTTTTATTTTGACAATTTTGTTGTTGTTGAATGGTTCACCAAAAATTATCATTTTTTGCTAAGTTAAAAATTAGCTTCATAAAACCTATAGTTTATCTATCTATCTATAATACTTGGTTGATATGTTTTTACTCTAACTTTTTTTATTAATCAAGTTTAAAGAAAATCCCACTTCTCGTCGATGTATAGACCCTGCATGGAAATTGTTTGACAATAAATTAGAGTTTCGTTTTTAATAAAAATTTATTATATAAAATAGTGTTTTATGGTCCGTAGTTTTGTACAAAAAGCTTCTGATTTTTCCAAGTACTTCACACCAATATCTACCCTAATTTATTATGTAAGATATACGACAGCCAGAGAGGAAAAAACCAAAACGCAGGTCATAAGCGCTTACCTAGTTTCTCTGAGTCATTGAGGTTTTTACTAAATGGTATATCGTTCAGTTGCTTGTTACCGGATTGATTCTAGGCAAGAGCAAATTTTTTTTTAAATTTCGCTTTAATTAGATTTGTTTCCTTTTAATGAGTGGTGAATTTAAGATTGCTTAGCTTGGGATTTTAATATTAGTAGATTCAACGGAAGATTTATTAATGGTTTAATCTAACAGATAAGGTTGTGGAGTGAGAATTAAATTAAATGCACCAGAATTTTAGTAAAAGGAAAAGATTCCTAGTTGAAATACCTCATGAAATGTCACATTTATAATTTATAGTCCCGATTGGTTCTAATTGTTGTGTTTATTCCATATTAAAGTTGGGTGAGGTAAGACATTTTATTAACGTCCAGAGGCCTCTAGATAATCTGTTTTTGAATCTTGATTAGACATTTAATAAGAACACTTAAAATACAACACGAGAGAGCTCCTGAATCAATTATAAAACTATTAAAATGCATTAAGAGTTTAAATGACATGAACATGTGACGATCCTGGGTATCACAAAGATAAGAGGTTTTAGTAATAGGTCAAAGGTCACACTCTTGGTTTGCGTGTACAAGTGCCATGTCTAGACTTGAAATATGTTCAAATATGACTTTTTTTTAATGTATATAAAGTTGGATATACTTTTGAAAAATAGATATATATTTAATCATAATTCAATGAATCTTAAATATTCATATATATATCTTGGTTAAAACACGCTTCGAAAATATAATACTGTTGGATTTTTTCATACCAACTTGTATAATCTATAGCCTTCGTGAATCATTAGCTTCTCTACTCTTTAATGTTAATCATCTTAATATATCTATATTATATTATTTTAATTAAATCAGTTAGCTTAGCTCTGATATATCTAATTTAATGTTTACTTTTAACACCAATATTTGGGTCATCTAAGGCTGTTTAAAGTAGGTTCACCTATATTAGTATGGAGAGAAGACTGTAAAACTACAGTAAACAATTGTATGCGAGAACCACCTGGCCAGGATTCGAACCTAAGCCCTCCATCACTGGAAATCAAAGCTGTATTGAGCCTGGAACCGTTGAATAGCCTGTTTTTTGTAATCTAATATTATTATTATTAGCACCGCGTCTTACTACCCGTTCGGGTTATACGCACTGACGCTAATGTGCAATGGTAGGGTGATTGTGAGATGAAATGTGAGGACCTACAGTTTAACGTGGAATCCGAACCACGCTGGAGGCCTGGCATTCCACACATTCACAAGTTGTGATTAATACATACCTTGTCAGAGGTGAAGTAAGGGCTTGGCAATCAGATAAATATGTGCCGGGACCGAGGATTGAGCCCCGGACCCTCAGCACAAAAGTCTTACACCTTACCCCTAGACCACCAGGTCACCTGGTAATCTAATAGAAAGCTAGTTAAGTAAATTGTTCAATAGATGTATTTACATGTGAAGGTGACATTTAAAAAAAATCAGGTTGGGCGATTTATTATTATCTCTACTGTTGCTACCCACACCCACCCCACCCCACCCCACCCCACGGGCCAATCTATCAGGATGGCTTAGTGGGTTGGGGTTGAGTAGTGATAAATAATTGTTGATTTCACAGACGGTCGTTTATTGGAAATTAGATATTAATTGTAGTGTACTGAGTCTGATTTTAGTTGATAAGTCCAATTTTAGGGATATTTAAGAAGGGTCACCAGTCACTGTCTTTGTAATATAAGCCTCAACAGTCCTCGCACTGACCTAACTTAAAATGTTCCGTCTATAAAACTCGCAAGAGTTCACATCGCACCGATTATATCTTGACTTGACACCCCTTTGATCACCCTCGGTGGTCTAACACGCTACTCTCGCAGTAGACCAGATTTCCGATGACGTAGAGAACGAGGTTTCGAATCTTGGTTGGGTGTACTGAGGGTGTTTTTTTCCCCCAAGATGGTTTTCCACTATACCTCCACGCAAATTCGGGTACACTTTCTCTAAATCTAACCTTACTAATTCCTAAAATCATTAGCGTAATTAGTGCATAAGTGTATAACCCGAACGGGCTGTAAGACGTGGTGCTGAAAATGTATATCCATATATTTATATATTATATATATTGACTTGAAAACTACCAGAGTTTTGAGTTACTCAACTTTGAAGGCACCTTCACCACCTTCCTACATAGGCATACATTGTTTCCACCTACACCCGGGATATTCTCCCAGACCGACTATCGGTCAAGCAGTGGCAAGCCACGAAGTGATAGAAGAAGGAATCCTTACTACAATCCTCCTGTCCTCACCTCTCTGAAGTTGTCCTTATTACCAATAGTTTGTTTCCAAGTGTCCACAATACAAGACGACGACAACAAATTATTGTCTTCACGTGAGACTGTTGATATATTAACTGCTGACAATGTCTGGCTTGGATTACGTCAGGCTTGTACAACTTTTAGCAAGCAGAAATATTGCCAAGCTCTAATATGACTAATATTTTATTATATATCAAGTATTTATATATTTGCCATTTATGACTTTTTTTTTTTTAAACCCGCCTCGGTGGCGTAGTTGGCTAACTCGCTAGTCGTGTTGAGCTCGACCGCCGAGGACGGGGAGATCGAGGTTCGAATCTCGGTCGGGTGAACTGGGGGTGGGTTTTCCCTAAATGGTTTTACACTCTCCCTCAACGTAAATGCGGGTTCACTTCCTCTAAATTCAACCTTCCCAATTCCTAATCCATTAGCGTAATTAGTACTTAAGCGCATAACCCGAACGGGTAGTAAGACGTGGTGCTAAATATTATTATTATTATTTCATTTTTAAAGATGGTAGAATAGCAACGCAGCTAAAGTAAATTATGCTTGTCGCAAGCCTTTGAGCGCATGAACTATGACTATCCGGTGGAGACACAGACAGGAACGTGCCGTTTGGGTGGTGTGCACGAGGCTTTGATGTCGACGCCAAAACGTGTGGTTGTGTTATCGCGTGTTGTTGGCGCTTTGTTGGGCGCCCTGATAACCATCTTAACCACCCATAGGTACCGGAGCGACGTAACTCATACCAGATAACCCCGTCGCAACGCCTCCCACAATAACGATACAAAAACACGTTTCATTTTTTTTTTTTTGTAAAAATAAAAATAAAATAGAAGGAAAATAATCATAGAGGTGCACAACTTCTGGACTATGCGCATTTAATATTTAAAAAAAATGATGTTTGAGATAATATAAATTTAGTTTTCAAGTTGCAAACATATGCAAAAATAATTCCTGGTAGGAAAAAAAAACGTAAAATAATAACAGAAGCTTTTTACTTTGTTTTGATTATTTAACGCTGGGTGTGCATGCACATTTTAAAATCCAAGATGCCAAACTTAAATAAAAGATAGTAATACTGTCAACCATCTGCTACTGATAAATTGTAAAGCCCTCCTTTTTTTGGAAGGGTTGGGAGGGAAATGCGGGGGCGAAAGGGGTTATACAATTTTACGGTCTTTGCTTCTTTTATGCCTGGGTAATAGTCTATCTATACTGAATACGTCTATAGTTTATGTAATCTGAAATGTGCAGTCCCTTCAGCAAGTCAATACAAAAAAATTAAAAGTCAAACTCTAGTCCTTTTTTCCAATTACTTAGATCGAGTGACTACATTCTTGCAGAGCTGCTAATTAATATATTTATTATTTGCATATGGGATTTTGTACTGATTTTTATTAATAGTTATTTTATGTATATATAGTGTGATCGCCATACAAAGGTGAGTGAGTATACCTTTATTTTCTTATGAAAGGTAATTTGAAGCACTCTTTATAAAATACAAACATTTTGCCTGTGATCAACAGAGATAACATTTCACTATATTATTAGTGTTATTTTATAGGTATTGATATTGTCCATCAAAAGTGACAGCTGTAGATCATATGACTTGACGTACATACATACATACATACATACATACATACATACATACATACATACATACATACATACATACACGCACATACATACATACACGCACATACATACATACATACACGCACATACATACATACATACACGCACATACATACATACATACACGCACATACATACACGCACATACATATACATACATACATACATATACATACATACATATACATACATACATACACGCACATATATACATACATACATACACGCACATACATACATACATACACGCACATACATACATACATACACGCACATATATACATACATACATACACGCACATACATACATACACGCACATACATACACGCACATACATATACATACATACATATACATACATACATATATATACATACATACACGCACATATATATACATACATACACGCACATATATACATACATACACGCACATATATACATACATACATACATACACGCACATATATACACGCACATACATACACGCACATACATACATACACGCACATACATACACGCACATACATATACATACATACATATATATACATACATACACGCACATATATATACATACATACACGCACATACATACATACATACACGCACATACATACACGCACATACATACACACACGCACATATATATACATACATACACGCACATACATACACGCACATACATATACATACATACATATACATACATACACGCACATATATACATACATACACGCACATATATACATACATACATACATACACGCACATACATACTTAATCACGCCGTTCCCTTATGGGTTAGGCAATAAACTGTGCCTATAGCTCAAAATACAACTCCGTACTTAATCCATCTTCACTAACTTTCTCCACACTTACAAGCATACTTCCTTCGCTTCACCAACATTCATACACCGAGTCATACATGTTCTTTTGTTCTTAAAACTCTGAATTTTTTTTCTCTCTCTCTCTCTCACATAAAACCGTAAACAAAATTAAATTGTTAATCAACCTTTTTATTTAAAAAAAAAACTTTTAATATTAAGATGTTATTTAATTATCTAGGAAAAAATATTAGTTTATTTAAATTAAATAATTATTTTTAAATACATTACTTTTTTTTTAATAGGGCCTTATGACCTATATAGCGTAGGTGACAGCCTAGGTCACCTAATGGCCATCCCTGAGTGAATATAAATAAAAATAGCACCTTTAGTGTTTACAAACTCCACAACAAACAACTGCATATCCCAAAAATTGAGGGTGAATCAGTCCAATTTATAAAGAGCATACAAAATCCTAGAATGAACAAACATTATGAGATACATTAGTTCTCACTTCACCGTACATAATAAATTTTAATTGAAATGCCGTGACTTTCTCGATATGTTAGGAAGAAGTTTCATAAATAATTATGTTCTATTTGAACACTAACGTTATATGAATCACTAAAATATATCAGACGTTAATACGACGTAATATCGATGAGTTTGGAATATTTATACGACGCCATATTTTAATTTCAAGTCACGATCTGTAACATGAACGCTAGCTTTACATACTAATGTTTGGGAAACCCATACACGAGTAAAAGAAAAAAGTCCTAGCTAAGCGTTGAATTATTTTTTTTTGCGACATTTTTATTTGAGCGAGCTACGAGAATTTCTCAAAATATCTGTATTTAGCACACGTATTACAACAGACATTAAACCAGAGAGAAAATCGAATCGGGCAACTCTTTCGGTGTCAGAACATTCTGTAACCATTGCCAACAGATATAAATGGCGGGAAATGTATTGTGCAGTGATTTAGAGCCCTGCGTGAGTTACGAGGGAAGGGGATTTATATGATTCTTATTTTTTTTGGGTATAAATACTTCAATAAGTTACTAGCCCGTTTCAGTGGCCGCATGGTCTAAGGCAAGGGTCAGAAACCTTTTTGATATCTCGGGCCAAGTGGGCTTTAAAAAATTTGGTCAGCCGGTTTAAAAACAAATATTCAGTTCAAATTTTATTTTTATATTTCTCATATAATGATTCTTTTGTAATATATCTTTATGAATACAATTGTTTATTTGCTAAATCTTTTGTGGATCAGATTAAATCAGTCAGGGGGCCTGCCCGCAGGCCGTAGGCTGTAGATCACTGGTCGAATACGTCGCTCTTTGTATAAACTGGATTGACTATGACGAGAAAATTGGGATTCAAATACCGGTTGGTTGAACTGAAGGTTTTTAAAAATAGTTTCCCACTCTTTCTCCAAGCAACTGCGGGTACATTTCCTCTAAATTCCACCCTGCTCGTCACTACAACATTAGCGTATTTGCCTAGTAAAATAAAGTAATATGACGTGGAGCTCACCAGAGCAGGCCTGAGGAGGCAGCGGGAATATGAGCGTCGTGGAGCTCTTCCTTCTGGCGACTGCGCAGCCAAGACTCTGCGGTTTGAAGCTGCGCAGCTGCTGCATGAAGTCCGAGCATTCCATAAGGGCCACGTCAGCGAAGTGGAGGTCACACAGAATCTGGTTCTTGAAGCGGCGCGCCCTCTTCTGGTTGGGGCCCGTCAGGTTCAAACCGCACGAGTTGCAGCGCAGACATTCTTCGTGGTAGTGGTTGTTGTCGTACAAGGGAGAAGGTTCTGCAACAAACGACGACGGGGACATGCAATAGGCCTTCCACTTAGTATCATGTAATTACACCAATTAATTTAACCAGCACTTTATGAGCAAAGTGTGGTAGCACCGCATGGATTATAAGTCAACTGGTGACCTGGTGGTCTAGGGGTAAGGTGTCGGACTTCTGTGCTGGGAGTACGGGGTTTAATCCTCGGTCCCGGCACAGAATTGTCTGATTGACCAAACCCTTCCTTCACCTCTGACAAGACGTGTATTGATCACAACTTGTGAATGTGAGGAATGCCAGGCCTCCACCGTGGTTCAGATCCCACGTTAAACTGTAGGTCCTCCATTTCATCTCACAATCACCCTACCATTACACATTAGCGTAAGTGCGTACAACCCGAGCGGGTAGTAAGAGGTGGTACTAATAATAATGTAAGCCAACTCAGTTCGACATGACAGCACCTGGTATTATACATCCGTCGTTCAGGTGGGAATGAAGAGAACGCCAGAAAGGACCACTGTTTTAGCAGGGTTTTTTTTATAGCAAAACTTAATTTGTGACCAAAATAAATATAATATTGTTCCAGAAAAAACAGAGGGTGTAATTTTCTTCACATGGTGATATCAACAGTTGTTGAATATCTGTCATGAGCATAGCGGCATTAGACAAGAAACTTTTTAAATTAAGAGGAAAAGTTGTCATTAAACTCCACGACACCCTTGACAGATATTCAAGAACTTTTGATGTCACCATGTGAAGATAATTAAACTCTCTGTTTCTACTGGAGAGTTATTTTATTTATTTTGACCAAAATTACATTTTGCTATAAAAACTGCTAACATGGTGGCGTTTTCTCGCGCCCCATTTCACCCAACCTTAAAGTACCACCAATGTTAGTATATATATATATATATATATATATATATATATAGATAAGGAGAAACCACAGTCAAATCAAGTACTAATTATAAATCATGTAGTGCCAATGTTCGAACTAAAGTCCCTCTAGATTACGCGGTGGTATTCACTGTGCCGCACCATTGGGACGCATCAGTATTAGACTATTGACAAGCAATAACTAGCTCCAGTGCCACGCGTCTTACTACCAGTCCAGGAGATCCAAATAATCACACTAGTGGAGTAGGCATACGAAGGGGATAGTTTAGATTAAATCTATCAGTAATTGCGTGAAGGGAGGGGGTAAATCAATTCAGGCCAATAAAAATAAAGTATATCCAGCTGAGATTTTAAACCCGTGACCTTCCTGTCACCAACAAACCAAACAATACTAGAATGACGCCTTTGTCTGCATACACACCGATACAGGTACGGTGGTGTAGTATGGACAGCAAATATTGCTACTGATTTTGACTGTGTGTTTTTTTTTTTAAAGAAATGTCATCTTTTAACTTTCTTCACGTGGAATGTCAGTAGGGTTCACTGGCATCCATCATTCTCCCACTATATCTTTAGTGTTTCACGACTTACATTCCGATCAGGGTATCGGTAGCTAGCATTCATTAATTAATTCATATTAATGACTAAGTGACACGTGTGGTGGTTGTCCGCAAGATCCGTTCTGAGGCTGGGATCAATTTTCAGTCACAACTGAAAAATTATAGCTTTGATATTAGAGTTAAACCTGGGACATTTGGACTTGAAATTGATGACACTTTATATTTTAAGGAAAAAAATTAGATTTCTTTTAAAGTGAAACGCACTAGCATTTATAGTAGGATTTTGGTTGGAAGAAAAATAAATAAATAAACATATTTTTACCGCGATAAGTATTTTTAATATTTTACTAAATTATTATTGTTACTTTATAGGTATTTGATAATATATATCAAGAGTGACACATGAAAATCACATTATCGGGCGTATGAATATGTGAAAGTAGATATAGCAACTTTTCTGTCGGATAATATTCTTCCTAAAAAAGTGGAATATGTAGAACAGGATAACGAAATACCAGTAAAGGATAAAAAAAAAGTTCCCACATTATACCTAATCGAGAATTGAATCCGAGCTCTCCTGGATTAAGAATAAGGACCGGAAAAATACCTACACTAACCTTACCGTTCCTTTTCCCTTTGATAGTGTAGTTTAACCTTCTTACAAGGGGTCCCAGCTTCTGAATTAAACATTGTATTAAACCTAGAGTGCACGTCCTCTGCCCTCTCCTTCAACTGCCAATTAACTTCGAGACTATCGGTAGAGTTGGTTCAGTACTGATGTGCTTGGCTCTAACTCGAGAGGACAGGATTCGGTTAGAATTTCGAACAGGTGAACACTTTTATCTAAAAAAAATAAGAATTTCACTGTAGTTCCGGCCAGACATTTTCCAGGCAAGCGCTGGTTTATTACTTTAAAATTTATATTTCCCATTTATTCCCTAGCCTTAAATTGGTTTTAGTCACAGAAAGTTCAAAGACAGTCAAAATTAAACTCTCCTCCTAGCTTCATAAAGTCAAATACCCTTTTTTATTTAGTAAATTTCTCCTTAATCGTTAACTTTAATTAGATATAATTTATGTTGTTAAAATCAACCATATTTTTTTTTTTAATTTTCACTAATCTTTTCTTAACTATTTTTTTTCTTTGAAAAGTTAAATTTAAATTATGAAATAAAAATGAATGTTTTGAAATGATTATTTTTATAGCAAATACATTATTAGGTTATTATTTATCTTATGAAAAAAAGTGGCCGAACTAAAATTATAGACTACTTATAAAGTTAATAGTTATGATTTGGTTTTATTGTTTGGGCCATATCCTGTAAATAGGACTTGATGAGTTCAGAATTGACGTAGGCCTACAAATTTTGATGTTTGTTCATATACATACCAAATAAATATTATTTATAAAAAAATAAATATTCTATTTTTATTAATAACTACACTTTATTTTTAACTATCTTTTTCACGCAACTTCGCTCGCGTTCATGTCAGTTTAAAATATATGTTCATTAAAACCATAACATTTTTAATCTCAGAGTTTTTAATTTCTTGCGTGGAGAAGAAATAATGAAACTTATTAAGTAGAGCTCATCAAAGTAAAAACTATGGAGTTTATAAAAAAAATATACCTCCAAAGTCAAAAAATCCAATGCAGTGTAATTATTTCTGTCTTAAGCACAGACACACAAAGTATTTGTATCAATTGAAGGAGATAAAGTAATAAAAAATAAGGCAAGGCCTCTTTGTAAACGATGTCAGTGGTTTTATAATCAGGAATAAGTAATTACAGTTGTCTGTTAAAACTATCATGGGAGCAACACATTTTTTTATCACTGGTTATTATTGATTCAGATTTTCTAACCCAAGATTAAGTTGAGATGTTTTTAAAGAAACAAACTTTCTATTATTTGCTAGGATCTAGATTTAAGAAATTCAAACTTTGATTTTAACTTTAATTCAAAAATGTATTATTTTACTGCTATAAATTTTTGCTTCTAGTTAAAATTTAATTTATAGCCTGTATTTATCTTAAATAAAATAAAATAAACTAACAGAACGAAATCCGTAGCTTATTAATCCTACAATTAATTATTTACGTGATCATAAGCTTGCGACTTCTAATCCGTGTGTAAAATGTCCATAAAATACGTTTTACCTATTTATCGTTGAATATATTATATAGTTGTATGAATTTATTACGATAAATATTCCATTCAAAGTTAAAGTTGTGCCTTATTTTGGTTATAAAACCAAAGGACATTTGTTTTTCAATGTATTGAAAGGGCAGATAACCTTAGCTTATAAATAATATTTGAAAACGGTTCGGTCGTAAAAACCATGGAAATTAATGGCTTGAAACTTTAAAACAAAACTGCAATGTTAATATAAAACTTACTTCTTTATTGAATAATAAAAAAATACAAATATAAACTCACATATTATATAAATATATATTTATCGAAATATTTTGTTGGCACAGATGCGAGAAATGTGAGAATTTAGAATGTTTGAAAAATGTTGTCACACTTTTACTTTCTTGTCATGTGTTTTTAATGTGAGCATTTACAGTAATGTAATACCTATAATGATAAAAAATAATTTATCTGTCTGCCATAAGCATTGCGCGGTATCTACCACATGTAGAGGTCTGGAATTAAAAAATTAGTGAACAAAAATTATTAGAGTGCTTTAAATCTATATCAAAAACGGAATAACTTAAATGAAGATTCCCCCCGTTCTCTGTTTGGAACAAATAAAAGCGTTGCCCTGGGTGACCACGCAATTCATCATGCGGTTACCCCGGGAAACGCCAGGAACTTCTTCTAGCTAAATATATTACTAAGGTATTTAACTTTCATTTTCTAAATACATATTTTTACCAACTCGTAGTTCGTATTACATCTAAACATTCAGTCTGGCTTCAGCATAGAGAAAAGAGACATGTGTATTCATTCATGATCCAAGATATCTTTGTAGCTCTCAATTTTATCATATTGTTTCCAATTTGACAGTTGTAAGGTCAATAGGTCAATCTTGGAAACTCCACGTTACACTTTTCAACGTTGTAAAAGCTTATCAGATCGTAATTATATTGAATTCCAATCGTTATAACTAATGCTAAACTCTTATAGTGTTATAATATCTGGCTCATAATTTAGGTACTGTTGCTTTTATGATAACCATCGGTATATTTTTCTAGTGCAAGTAATAGCTGTAAGCAAAGTATTTTATCCATCTTCAGTGAACACAGAAGTTAGGATATAGTCCAATTTTCAAAGAAAGGCTCTTTTGAATAATACAAAAATATTATTTTGGGCTCAAAATGGTCGAATATTACAAACAAGAGGTGGTCCCACCCTTTGTCCCTAGTACCGGTCCCAGTTTTAGCACATGGCAGGCCTGGGTGTAGTTATGTATTTAGTATAGCACCAAACTTTATAAATTCTAAGTCTGACTATGGGCCGGTTTCATATGCGAGACTGACACATTCCATTAGAGTTTAGGCAGGTGTTGTCTTGTATTTAGTATAGCACCGCACTTGAGGCATTCTAAGTATGATTCTAAAACTGGCATTGAGTTGACATTATTTTTTTTAATGTAGTCCCCTCAGTATTTGTGGCCTTTAAGATCAAACAATTTTGACACGCCTGTTTTAGACCATTCGACCCCCGACTTAATAATTTAATGTGAATGACAGTGATGTGGTAGTTTACTACAAATACGGTGATTTGTACAAGAAAATAAGTTCACTTGGATTATATTTCACCTGATATGGGAAACAGTATGATATTAATGCTTTGAAAGTCAGCTTAACATAAGCTTACACATACCAATGATATGCCATTATTTTTTATTTTTGTCACATGAAATTCTACCATTTTTTAAAGTGTCATATTTATTTACTACGCAAAGTTTGCTCTAGTACCAATACGAAATATTGGCAGCTTAGACCATCCCCCAAAGGGAACGGGTTAAAATGATCCATGCTTTAAATACAGCCATCGTAGCTTCTTGGAATTAAATCCAGGCCTCTTAGTTCAGTGAAAGGAGAATCATCAATTTGACTGGTTCTGTCAGTAAGATGTTATTAGGAGAAGAGTATACTATGCTCTATATACAATATTGGTGAGGGATTCTGGGTGAATGGAGAGCGGTGGCCAGTTGGTGGAGAAGGGGCATTCCAGTAACGCAATTATTCATGAAATGGGACGGTGGCTAATAGCCAGGATATTGGTTACACGCTGAGCCCTTGATGCATCTGTGGGACCATCGCCAAATACTGTTTCGAACTTATTACTAATCCAGACACACTGTGAATACCTCCTTCCTCACGATGGAATCCTAATCCACTCGGATCCCATGCAACAACTACATAGTATAGAATTTGTTGGAGGATTAGGTTTATTCTCCATTGGATAACTAGAAAATGTATTTAATTTAAGGATAAAGGAATGAAAATTTTGAAAAAACAAGAAGTGAACCAGTTTATTCATGTATTTCGGGTCATCGTTGAGACGTAACACGAAGTGTTATTAGTGACTGTAACACTTCGTGTTACGTCTCAACGACTTTGTAGCCATGACTATGGTACTTAGATTACCTAAACATGTCGGCAACATCTAAAACAGCTTTTGTCCAACTGCTGTTTTTTTGCTAAAAGGAGTAACGGGAAATAACCAAGACTGGACTTAGAGATCTGTTACCCAACCTTCACTTTGATTTTTCAATATTGTTTCATTCGTTATAACATGAACTTTAACTACCATTGTTAAAACTTTGTATGTTGACTTAACTTGTGTTTTTTAATTATTTTAAATATTTATTCACAGGGCTGTATTATAAACTTGGGCATTATTTTTTAATTTCTCGTTGTTAATAGTGTATTTCTTAGATAGTTTATGGATCTTTTAGATTGGTCGTCAAATTATGTTTTTTATTCACTAGCTGTGTTGACGATGTTATTTTAATGTATGTTATTATATGACACTTTGTTATTAATTATAAGCACAATTTAACCAGATATTTGAATCTAAAGTCATTTAATTTCATTCTTAATATTTATTAAATTTTATCTTTTTAACCAATTTATAATATAACTTGGTGCTTATCTTGGGTTCTTATTTAAGTCCTAACTACATTCATTATCACTCCTTACTGTTTTATAAAATGATACTTGCTTTCCTTGGAAATAATCCATGAGCCCCCCTCAATCTAAATGTCCCAGGTTTAATCATCACCGCGGACTGAATATATATCCTGGTAATTTGGGTACTTTTAATTTAATAAAGTGTATGTGTTATTTTGTAGGGTTAGACTGCTATATTAATATACAATTAAATTAAATTAAGTCACTTATAACCAGATATCTTGCAATAAGCTGAGTTGAATGTTTAATAATACGAAAGTAGCTAGGATTAAACATAGTTTCATGTAAACTAACAACAAAAAGTTCATAATACTGATGAACATAAACTAAACAATTATTTAGCCGTAGTATTTAAATGTAATCATTTATCATATTTATTTAAAATACAATAGATGGTATAAAACAATTTCACCATCAGTATTATAAAAAAAATCTGTACCTAGGCATAGGCTGTAGGTAATTATTTTTGTACTCTTAAATGTATTTTATAAAATAGCTGTTGTGTCATCAAGATGGATTTTTACTGATATATACCTATTTATTTCATGGTCCAATTCATTCTGTCTCTTGTTGATGCTAATTGCGACTCCATACTAACGATTTAGTTTTATATGGTGAAATACAATATTAATTTATCGACAGTAAAAGAAAAAGTATTAGTTGAATACAATACTTAATTTATTGGCTTCAATTATTTAGATACTCATCAAATAAAAGATAACCGTTTCATTGATCATCCATGACCGTTGTAAAAGAGAAATAATTATGTCTTACATTTTTTAATTCATCAGTTAACAATCAGGTCTCATTTAATATTTGTGTGTGTTAAGATATATATATATATATATGTCAACACTTTATACAAAGTTTCAATTGTTTACAACTAGGCAATAAGCAGATTATTTGAAGGGTACAGGGGAAATATGGGGAAAGTCTCACTACACATATTTTCAAGGGAGATTTTATATTTCAAACCCCATAAGGACCCCAACAAATACTTTTTTAATTAATTTAGATATGACGAAGACATCTTTTAACCATAATATAAAGTGCATTAGAAATACTTCATAATTCTCCCACAGGTGGCAGCACTAAGTCAATTGGAGCTAAAATGGGACTTTCTCCCTTTTTTACCCTGTATACTCTTCATTCGTAAATATTAAATGTAATAAAGCTTGTGGTTCTTGAATTTTTATTAAGTAATGTCGCCAGTAAAAGGTATAATTAAATAATAATATTTAGCACCGCGTCTTACTACCCGTTCGGGTTATACGCCTAAGTACTAATTACACTAATGGAATAGGAATTGGGAGGGTTGAATTTAGAGGAAGTGAACCCGCATTTGCGTGGAGGGAGAGTGGAAAACCATTAAGGAAAAACCACCCCCAGTTCACCCGACCGAGATTCGAACCTCGATCTCCCCGTCCTCGGCGGCCGAGCTCAACACGACTAGCGCGTTAGCCAACTACGCCATCGAGGCGGGTGTTATAATTAAAGTAACTCAAAATTATAATAAAGGATATTCAAATATTAGAATCCTTAATTATATAGATTAAACCTATTTTAAAATATTGAATTATAATTCATTTTAGACCACCCATGTATTAGTAGTCAAGCAAGATATATGTATAGGAAAAACTCAACAACCAAACCCTAGACCGTTATTCTACCACTTAAATGAATGCATGATAGCTATAATGAAAGTATTACGACAAAAATGTTTAATCTTTACTTACTTTTTATATTTTCTTTTGCAACTTAAGTATGATTGCAGTACAGTAAACCTCTTAATATATTATTTTTATTGAAAAAATGACACCTGGACACGGGAATCAATCCCGGGACCTTTGGCTTAACACATCAATGCTTTAATCACCGAGCTATCCACGAGTCGTCCCGTGCCAAGGGTCATTCTACACTCATATTTTAAGGCAGAGTCTGTAAGGGACGTGTGGAAATCGTCAGCTACAAATGAGCGATCAATTAATATCACGAGCTATCAGATAACACAGCCATCCTTGACTCGGAAGGGCTTAATGTTGCCTAATGTACAGTTACAACCTCTTCTATTAAGTGTGAAAAATGGCGGCCTGTACGTGGAAATCAAACCCGTGACCTTTGGATTAGCACATCAGTGATCTTCCACTGACCATCCTGGTTCGTTCTGTATACAGAGTTATCTTTCACTAGATGTGTGTTGAGTCTAATTATGGTGACTGGTGAAAGTAGTGGCCACTCGGAGCTATCCTCAACCACAGTCCACGGTAACTCGTGACTGACAGTACACTCCCATGCACTTAGATATGATTAATTCATGTGTGTCACAAACTGTCACGTGATGTTTATATACAGGGTCACCCCTGAAATCTGAATCAAATTCATTTAAGTGAAAAGTAACTACCTGGAAACGGGAATAAAACCCAAGAAACCTTATTTTACTATGTTACCCATGTTTACTAATTTTTTTTATAAGATTTGTATTCGTGATTATTGGATGAAATGAAAATTTCGGGGTTTGTCAAATAGTGAATTCGATTCATCTATCAAATCACATCGTATTTCTGCGATTCATTGGAAAGGAAAGCATTGTTAAGGAATTGGTGGTTTTATACTAGGTCCTAGAATAAGAATACAACAATTACATATAGAGAATAACCTCGTTAGTCCGAAATAATTGTTTGAAATATTTCAAATTCGGATTCAGTGGAATAATAAGGATGTGTCTGCAGGTATACAGTACGTGCACGCTCCACGTATTCATAAAATTTACATTCATTTAAATGATAATTCGTAATAATTATTGTAATTTTACACTCAGAGTGCAGTATATATTTTTATAGTACTGTGATTATTATTTTTAGTTAAAAGTAAGCAATTTATGTTGATTACAACTTGTAAATATTGTGGATTTTTTTAAATTTAGCACCACGTATTACCTCCCGTTCGGGCTGTACGCTTAAGTACTAATTACACAAATGGATTAGGAATTGAGAAGGTTTAATTTATAGGAAGTGAGCCCCCATTTGCGTGGAGGGAGAGTGGAAAACCATTTAGGGAAAACCACCCTCAGTTCAACTGACCGAGATTCAAACCTCGATCTCCCCGTCCTCGGCAGTCTGGCTCAACATGAAACTAGCTCGTTATCTAACTACACCACTGAGGCAGGTAATATTATGTAGTTCTATATACTATTATAATCATTGGTTCTCCCAATTTGAATTTTAACTTTGAATTTTATATCAATATCAATATATCGCGTTTATCAATCTCTTTTTCTCCACCATCCTGAAATTTTGTTTGTATTATCCGAAGTTTTGGACTACCGAGGTTTTGAACTAAAGGAGCTTTACTTTGTATGTATTAAAAACTAATAAATGTAAATGTAATATAAAAAAATACAAAATAACATGAAATACTGCTTCATAGTTCTCCCACGCCAAACTATTTGTTTTTTCGTCAACTGTTTGTGACATCAACTCGACAGGCACCTATTGAGTCTCAATGGCAATTTTTGTTTTATAAAAATGTGATTGGCAGATGGCTCGTCTAACAATTGAACCTTGTGTTCGAATCTGTTTTCAGGCTGTACCGAATGCCAGAGCCACCCGACCATAAATGAATTACTGCCCTTGAAAGAAAGAAATAGAAAGAACAGCTTTTCAATATCGTGTTGAATGGTGGGTGTTGACAATGGCCTTTTGAAGGAGGGAGGGAAATATGTATTTCATTCATTTTATATTAAAATAACGGTCAAATGGAGCCTTTACTAAGCACCAAGATATTGAAAGGATTTAGATAAATGTTTGAATATTTTAGTGTCAGTAATATTATTTAGATACAGATATATTTATATTATCTTTGACATATCATTATTATTATTATTATTATTATTATTATTATTATTATTATTATTATTATTATAGGCATTAAATATATTTAAATCTAAACTTAAAGAAAAGTGATTTTTTTAGCTTAATCTATAAAAAGTTAACAAAAATAAGTGGATTTAAATATAGCAACCCAATATCGCAAAGCTTAATAGAACTTTAATATTATCAAAATTCTTAAAGGGTGACCTGGTGATCTAGGGGTAAGGTGTCAGACTTCTGTGCTGAGGGTCCGGGATTCAATCCTCAGTCCCGGCACGGATTTATCTGATTGCCAAACCCTTCCTTCACTTCCTCTGACAAGATTTGTATTAATCACAACTTGTGAATGTGAGGAATGCCAGTTCTCCAGCGTGGTTCGGATTCCACGTTAAACTGTAGGTCCTCCATTTCATCTCACAATCACTCTACCATTACACATTAGCATAAATGCGTATAACCCGAACGGGTAGTAAGACGCGGTGCTAATAATAATATTAAAATTCTTACAACTAAAAGCCCAAATATATATTTAAGGACCACTTAAAATTCTACAGCAATTTATTTAATTAGTGTATATTGTTATGGCTGGTCAAGTTTTTTTTCCAAAATACATAGTCTCATCTTAACGTTCTAGACACATATTAAATGTATACGCTAAGGTTGCCATAACCCCTTGAATATATGTTACACATCCGAGCGTAGCTGTCATGTAGGTTGCATTCAATTCTATCTCACGGCGTTCCTACAGAACTTTGCAGCATTTTACCATCTTTACACTATAAAAGCTGTAATTTGCTGACATTTACTGTAATAAACTGTTTTCCTACACCCATAAATTAACCTGAACAATGACTAGTCATCGTCCACAAGTAATACTAATACTAGTGTTTTTCCTAATATATTAAAAGATGTAACCGGCAATAGAATTTTACACGCCGCGTTTGCCTCAGGATTTAAATAGCTACTCTCTCAATAGACTAGACGTCAGATGACAGGGAGATCGTGGTTCGACCCCGGTTGGGTGTACTGAAGGTATTTTCCTAAATGGTTACCCAATCTCTCGTTCCAAGCAAATGCGAGTACACTACCTATCAATATAGCCTTCCTCATCCCTAACCAAATAGCCTAATTAGTGCATGAGCGTAAAACCCTAATGGGTAGTAAGACTCGATGCTAAAAAAAAAACCACCTGAATTTTAGCCCTGAAACTTTAGCATAATACACCAATACTCTAATAACTGAAATAATCAGTTTATTAAGCATATAATATTTTGTATATGGATAATAAAATGACTAATTAAGTGCTAAATCGTTGTTATGATCATTTATTAAAACACATAGCGTTAAATTAAAAAAGTATAGTTTTCTATGAAAAAAGTATATTATATATGTATATATATATATATATATATAGTATATTTACAAAAAGTGCCAAAATTGTCAATAATTAAAATAAACGAGTCCTATCCAGGTGAAATGCGCTTAAGTCAACTTTTTTGCTTTCCCAAGAAAGGAGGTTCGTAATCCCTAGACAGATGTGTGATTTTTATGCATATCAACCGCTCAATACGTTTTACTTTCTCACGATACCTTGATTGAGATGAAGTTTTGTAATAGTAAAAAACAAAAAAAAACAACTAATCAGAGATTTTGATGTATGTCGACGTTTTATTCCCCACCGAACCCGAAAAGATGGTTTTCGCGATGCCATCTGTGTGGGTGTGTGTGTATGTAGCTCGACTTAGGGTCGAAAATATTTAACCGATCAACCTAAAACTTGGTTTAAATAAGGCTATCTAGAGGGATTTTTGGAATTATATATCTAACCCCAAAATTAAGGGTATTTTACTTATGGATGATAAAAAAAAAATCTTGGAATTGACTCTGATTATTTGACTAAAATTAGTTTTTAGGCATTTTTTAACACTTAAAACAAAATAGTGCATGTGATTTTACCGAGAAAATCAACTAGAGGGTATTTTATATGTGCAGATAGTTCCAATTCTGATCAAATCTCCGCCACTCCTTGAGATTTGAAATAGCTTATTTCAAGGTACATACAATATTACGCGTCTGGGATACATAATTAATAGCCCAGTTGTGAGAATATTAACCAGTACTAATGTACCGTTTCCCAGGGGACGTCCGAATGTACTGATAGTACATCCTTTCCATGGATGCTCTTTCCATGTCCTGATGAGATGAGGTGATGGTGATAAAGAGTATGAGGGTGTGGAACTAATGAAAACAATTAAATCGAACACCCGCCTCGGTGGCGTAGTTGACTAACGCGCCAGTCGTGTTGAGCCAGACCACCGAGGACGGGGAGATCGAGGTTCGAATCTCGGTCGGGTGAACTGGGGGTGGTTTTTCCTAAATGGTTTTCCACTCTCCCTCCACGCAAATGCGGGTTCGCTTCCTCTAAATTCAACCTTCCCAATTCCTAATCCATTAGGGTAATTAGTACTTAAGCGTATAACCCAAACGGGTAGTAAGACGCGGTGCTAAATAATAATAATAATAAACTTAAATCTAACCTAAACCTAACTAACCAAACCATGGTGACCATTGGGGTAGTTACCCTTTTGGGAAAACTACCCAAGGTACCGGCCATAAATCGAACCTGGGACCCCTAAGCTCGTAGCCAATTGCACTGACCACTACACCGCGGAGCCGGTTATTTCAAAGTTGTAGGACTACTAAAATAAAAATAAATTTTTTTGAAGTAAAATTTTTACTAAACTAATAGTTTCTTAGCCATAAGCATAAGTTATATCTTTTTAAATTAAGTTCTGAAAAATGAGTTGGTTCTTATGCTCTTTGGTGGACGGGGAAATTAATTTTTTTTTTCTCGATATATTTGTGTGAAAGTGTATATTAGTTCATTTATGCTATTTGGAGGAATTTTATGCGCTCTTTTTCTCATTGGTTCTGCAACAATATATAATATTTTGTTTCACATACCTAACAAGTTTTAAGGCAAAGGAATGAGAAAGTTTGTCCAGTGGATTCAACCCCTCAACCACCATTTATGACATTAGAAGGAATGTTTCGACAGCGTCCTAAATTCATCGACTAACTTAAATAATATATAGATTGCGGCTTTGCTATTGATTATTTTATACTTTTATGTGAACCCCTTCAAAGTAAATTGTTTTATTTATTTTTTATTAAAAAATTAATATAAGTGCCGTAGAACTCTAGAACTCACTGTCAAAAGAAATGGTTGCTTATTAAAATTGTGTCTTCTCCTTTGAATATTTTTGACATTTTTGAGCACATCCTTGATGTAAAAACATAATGATGAAAATTGGTTTGATAGAAGGAAATATTGTAGAAAATAATAGCTTTACTTTTTAAATATATAAATTAAAATATTATCCGTTTTGTTTTAACCAGTCAACTTTGAAGGAAAAATAAGAGTTTGATTGAATTTAATGTTTCAATAATTAATTAATAAAATTATAAACCACCAATAGTGATGGAAAAGGACAGTCAATACTGTCTGACACCAAAATTAATTTGTAGATTGTAATTACTTATAATTACGTTGACCACAAATGATAGAGATTCAGAAAAGGGCAATTTAGTTTTAATTAATAAATCATTTTATCAAACACCTAAAATATATATTTTTAATAAAATATACATCATGGATATGTGCAATAAAAATATTGTGTATAATACAGTTGACATTTATTGTAATTAGATCGTACTTTTCCTCTAACGGTAACATTAACGAACAGTATTAATGGGACGTACATGATAATGTCATGAATGCGTGTGTGTATTGATTATGGCTCGTGAGTACTGGGTTTGGTTTTGACCTGCTGCACTGTGATTTTTTTTAGCACCTTTAGCACCTCGTATTACTAGCCGTTAGGGTTATACACTTATGTACCCTAATGTTTTATGGATTAGGGAGGCTATATTTATAGGAATTGTACCAATATGTTTATGGAAGGAGAGTGGAAAACCATTTTATAAAAACCACCCTCAGTAAACCCGACTGAGATTCGAACCTTGATTTCCCCGTTATCGGTGGGCTAGTCTTCTGCGAGAGTAGCGCGTTAGACCACGTGGCCACCAAAACGGGTAATTTTTTTGATCATAATATGAAAGTTTCTTCCATTAAAAATTTGAATACTGGTGAAGATACTTTTAACATACCTTAATGAATAAGACAAAGAGGGTAAGAAAGTTCAGTAAGACCAGTGGCGTATGAAAATAAAATGCTGTGGGAGTTGATATGGAATTTACGAATTAGTTGTATTTAAAGACAATATGAATATAAGTTGAATAATTATATAAAATTTACTTAAGTAAGTTAATTCATGTAAAATTTCGAGTTTATAAACTAAAATAGTGTGACATAAAGTAGTTTTTAGTTTCGCGTCTTACTACCTGTTTGGAATAATGACATTTGAATATACTAATAGGATAGGGAAGTGGAAAGTATATTTTTAGAGTAAATGTATCAGCGTTTACGTGGATGGTGACCAATTTGGTAAAACCACCCTAAGTAAACCGGGTGAATATTCAAACCTAGATCTTTCAGTCACCAGCAAACCAAAGCTGACGTAACATACGCCTTAGCCCGTGTACCCATCGATTTGGATGATACAGAGTTTATAGTGCTTATGTCTCACTGCCAAATTTTTAAAATTTTGTTTAAAATTAATATATTTTTGGCTGTCTTCTTTTTATACCAAGAATTAGATAATAAAGTCTTGCTCCTTTTTTACTTTCTCATATAGAGAAAGTATTATAATCATGAGCACTATCGATCTCGAAATTATGAAAAAGCCCTCGGGGGTACCTTGTGAAAACCCCCGATACCAAGTTATAGTAGCCCAATCGGTAAAATGGTTTCATCTCTAGTCCAAGGTACAGACAGATAGACAGACAGACGGCATTATGAAAACAGCCTTTTTGATTTCAGTGGGGTCACGAAAGTTCGACATTATAAAAATCTCTATTTCGATTTTTTTGAAGGTCACAAAACTTTATCTCCGGAGTGTCGAGAGAAAGTAAAAAAATATTGGTCTTACAATTAAGTCTGTCCCCGGGGCTACTGTAAAAACAGTTAAATGGGTTTTGTTCAAAATCAATATTTATATCAATATACATCAAGGCCAACTCGTTTTTATGACTATAACAACAAAAATTAAGGATAACGCATTGATAAGTGATTTTTTTAAGTATTCGAAATAGCTATAGCAATTTTGTTCAAATTGGATATCTAAAGAGTGGTTTTTTTTAGCACCGCTTCTCACTACCCGTTCGGGCTGTATGCCAATGTACTAATTACAATAATGGGTTAGGAATGAGAAAGTTAGAAATTTGAAGGAAGTGTACCCGCATTTGCGCGGAGTGAGAGTGGAAAACCAACGAGAGAAAAAACCAGCCTCAGTACAATCGACAGAGATCCAACCTCAATCTCCCCGTCATCGGTAATCCAGTATATTGCGACAGTGGCGCCTTAGACCATGCGGCCACTGAAGTGGGGTAGGGAGTGTCTTACATGATGAATAACAAGCGTACAGGCCCTAATTATTTTTTTTGGAGGAAAATTGATTTAAGGGTAGTTGACTGATTTTTGAAAATTGGTCATTCATATTTGAGAAATTATGTACGATTTTGTCTCATACCATTTATCTTAGATATTACTGTCCGCTTCCTTTATTAAAGTTATCGGATCGCCCTTCTATCCTCCCCTCCGATGACAAAGTTATCCGCTTGTGGCATGTGTGGCTGAGCACGTGGTGACACTATATTATCTCAACCACAAGAGAGAGCCACATACCTTATCTTGTCAAGTCAGGGATTAAACCACGCTGGTAATACCTTACAGACTTCGATAATTCGCCCCCCCTACCACCCCACGTTTTATTGTGAGGATTACCAGCCGAGCAACAACAAATCAATGTGTTCAAATTGTCATATTACCCAACGACCACTCGAGTGAAGAGGGGGGGAGGTGTAGATAAGGGCTTAGGGGGTAGCGGGGAACGCTCGTTAGTGATAAGCGGAGGTAGGACTATCACAGACTGTGATCTACTTCAGTGAAATAATTAGATTCCATGTGTATGACAAGAATGAGGTTTTGATAGATTAAACATAGACTCTACAGTATCTAGTCTACAAGTTTGGGTAAAAAACTCTCTTTCTCTCTCTCTTTCTCTCTCTCTTCCTCTCTTTCTTTCTCTCTCTCTTTTTCTCTCTCTTTCTCTCTCTCTCTCTTTTTCTCTCTCTTTCTCTCTCTCTTTCTCTCTCTCTCTCTCTTCACACACACACACACACACACACACACACACACACATACACACACAAAACAAAAGAGGATTTATAAATATTCTACTCTGAATTCAAGACTAATCTCTCTTTTACAAATTAATTTATATAACGTGACCTTATTTTGCTTCTTTATTTTAGTAATATGGAGGTTTTTTTTAGATATGAATGAAATCGTTATGCAAAGACAAATTAACTGCACTGGTATCTATAAATAAATGTTAACAAATGTATTTCCGTTTAAGAACGTGCATCATAGCAGGCAGGGCCCAACACATTTCCCGGCTCGCGCGAGGTATATAAGTTAAAGAGAAAATAAAACACCTACAATAGGCCAGAAATGTGTGCAGTGCTGTGCAGTGCAGTGCAGTGCAGTGCACTAGTATTTGAATGATTACTCGTCATTTTACGCGGTGATGATAGGGGACAAAACGACAAAGTTTTTTATTAATAACTATTGTGCATCACTATTAAAACAGAATAAAGATTTGTGCACAATGCTTTGCTGTTAAGTCATCCTAAAATGCTAAAAAAAACGGCCTTTTCAACGCAGTTTTTATCCAAATATAATTTAACACTTCAACAATATTCAGGATTAAGAACATCTATTAACTCTTTATCTCAATTAATGTTTAATTAGAAATGATCCACGTGTAATAGTGTTTGTATAAATTCACGATTTCTAGACGACTGTGGCTCAGAGCTGATGGGCCTGTGCTGCACGCTCTTTAAAGGTGGATTATAAAACTAAGAGGTCAAATTAGCCTGAATACAGCCATCCGGGGTCGAACGGCAATTTATTAGATAATATTCATAACTTCAATCAGAATTAAAATCAAACAAATTATAGTTGTGAAATTTATCATATTAATATAAATAATATTTCAATCCCATTTGGGTTGAAATATGACCAAGAGGTTTGACCAAATATATTTCAATCCCAATATTAAGGCGCTAGAATATTAGATCAGAAATTAATAAACGTCAGGAACAAAGTGGGGCTATAACATTCCATAGTGGAGTTGTCTTGCAGTAGGAGAACAAACAGGGAAGGAGTTAAATAAAAATGACAATACATTTTGTGTTGCTGTTAAATTACATGTCTATTGTGTTTTGTCAAGAGTTTTGTTGTTATTTAACCTAAGTGCAATATCTGATAGTCAATATCTCAGTAACCAGAGCAGCTTCCTTAACTCAGGAGAGTGTAATTTTTATCTCGATCGGGTGCTTTTCCTATGTTGCAGTTTTTATCCTTCATACAACCGAATACGGAGTAATTTTCTTCCAATTTTCCTTCAGTCCTTTCACTCTTCTTAAGGTTGGATAGCTTAACTTTCTCTAATAATATAAAGTGATAGTTTGTTTTCATTCTTTAAACTGCGTTATTAGATCCAAATAGACCCCAGAACAGTTGGATAATATCCTTAGGTAATTTAAATTGATACGAGAATGTATGGAATTTATTTTGACACGGTTAACGCTGTTATTAAAACGTGTTTGATGTATTTTAAATAAGCTAATGAGATGTAAGTTTACACAAAGATCACAAAATATCTGAACTGTCGCTGGTCTTCACCACGAGACCTGTGATTCGTACCAGTAATAAAGTTATCCTGAACCGAGTATAGTTTCACCTGAACTATCAAAGTTTGTTACGTATCCAGGAGGATATTCGTATCATTATTTGAGTCATGATTTGGTTTCTGGTGGAGTTTAGATCTCGACATATTGTTTGACTCTCTAAAGAAATAAGATCTGTGAACACCCCTTTCTTTCTTTTACAGTTTACGATGCGACATAAAAAAAAGAGCACGTGGAACCAGTCTCTATCTAATCTATCTCTTCTACAAAGTACTCGGTTGTCCTGGTTTTTACGAGTTGAAATGTTTAAAACAGGCCGAATACACACAGAAAATAAAATTAATTTTCTAACTTAACGCCTTGAAATTTTTTATGGTCCCGAGAATTATACAATAATATTACATTACAAAATGTCAGAACGAAATATAATATCTTCTTTGTAAATGGTTGAATCGAAACTTCAAAATTAAGTGTTTCAAATTGTATCTAAAAGTAAAGAAGGTAGCTCAGAAAAATTTAATATTTTATTTAAAGCTGGTGCACTCTTGTATTTACAAACAATATGAAATTGAAAAACCACCTATAATCTCAATGCAACAAATACAACCGAAACAGTAAATTTTGCAAAAATTAAACAATCTCAGCTACAGTTGTATTTAGATCATAAGCACACACACATATATATTAATGAGTTTACATTATTTTAATATTCATAATACTTGTATACTCTAATGAACTTACTAAATAAAAAGTAGTTGCCGATTAAGTGAGTTTAAAAAAAAATTCTAAGTAATCTTTAATGGTTCTTAGCCCCTTTAAAGACCGTATAATCTTAAAATTATGAAAATGTTCTCGATAGTAGAAATGGAATTAAATTTATTATTGAAGATAAGACGAATAATTTATTTAACAAAATTACAATATTATTTAAAACAACATTAAATTATTTTATTTTAGTAAACATCACAAACAAGTGAATGATTATTTAAAAGCTCTAGTCAGAAAATTTTACTGTGAGATAAATTTCGATTATAATATATATCTATATATTGTATTTAACATGGAAATTATAGATCGACTGATTACATAAGCACACGACTCACACGCTAACTTAATTCTAGAACCACCACATCAACCCGATCCCCAGCCGTTTATTAATCACTTTGAAAGGGGAGATGCCAATTTAACTAGTGACACATTAATTATCGGCATTTCCAAGAATCTAACCCAGTACCCTGACCTCAATAGGCAGATACTCTATCAACCAAGTTAAGGCAGAGGACATCATAATATAAATTACAAACAATTATTTTTTAATATTTAAGTTTTTGATTTCAATTGTTTGATTTTAAATACCTTGGAGTGATATTCAGAGATAAATCGTTGAGTTGCTAATTAGTGCAAGGGTGCTGCTTTTTTTTACATGTGTATTTTATATTCTTGTTGGCTTAGAAATGAATCACAAACTTATGCTCCCAAGCTAATTAGCTCCTGCAGTGTAATATAAGTGGGAAAACCTCTGATAAAAACTAGGATGAGTAGATAAAACCTAGGATTAGCAGAAAAATACTGAAAGCTACATTTATCATGTATCCAATGCATATTAATGAGAGTAAAGAGGAACATTTAATTTGTAAACAAAAATTGAACCCACTTCAGTGGTCGAATAGCTTAATGCGTCACTCTCACAACATACCGGATTACCGATGACGAGGAGATCTGGGTTCAAATCCCAGTCGAAGTGCTGAGGGTAGTTTTCTCAAATGGTTTCCCACCTTCCCTAAACGCAGATGTGGGTAAAATTCTTCTTAATACGACCTTCCTCATCACTAAACAAATTATTTTATTTAGCTCATATGCGTGTATTCCGGATGGGCAGAATTAAAAGCGATACTAAAAAAAATATTTCACAATTAAATATGTTTTAAACACATTATTTATTTCCGACATATTTTAAAGTACAGCACAAGGAAGTACCCAATTAAACTATGTAATAGTTTAATTTTGATAAGTAAGTTTGATACCTTGTAAAATGATTAAATTAACAGAAAGAGGCCGATAAGTTGATAAAAGATAATGTATGATTTTTAAGAACATGTTCTCATCAAGGTTGCTATTACATAAAACACATGAATGTGTGGGTTTTTTTCAGTGACATATCATGGAGTGTTCACACAGAACCAGAGCTTGTTTAAACTGTTACCTGTGAATGTTTATCATCACTCAGTACAATATTCATAGGTCAGGTGTCAACGAGAATACATTACTATGGGAAGTGTGTGAGAACATGTCACATTTACGATTTTAACAAGTTCTGAATAATGTGAAAATATTCCACGCTACTCCAATATTATGTGTATATAATAAATATATATAAGCTATACATTATACACATATGATAAAATGTTATTTATAATGTATTTGAACTAGTCATAAAGTGCATATGAACGAGGGGTATTTCACCAGAATTTTACGCACATATAATCAAATAAGAAGACAGAAAATAAGAATTATTTACATCCATTACTGTTTCCAGCCTGGGTCAGTTTTTTATTCAAGACATATATTTTCCACTACCGGCTTTCTAGGCCTGTCGTAGCTTCATATGCCTTATAATCTAACTTAAGACTAGGACAAGCACAACATCTATTCCCACGACCGTTAATTCATCACTGTGAAAGGGTAAACCCATATTTCACCAGTGATAATTTTTTTTCGGCCATGCTGGGAATCCAACCCGGGACTCTTGTCTCAATAGACACACACGCTACCGAATGAGCTGAGGGGTTGGATTAGAAAATAGGAAGAGTAATGAGTATAAAGTTGATAGATCGGGTGTGTAATGAGTGAGTTCAAAGAAGAGTAAATGAAAAAGTGAACCCTAATGTAACCGATTCTACGGAAAAGGTCTTTCCGGCTGGGTCACATTATGTGAAGAAATGTTTTATTGGGTGTTGTCGTAGAAGGCAAGATGGAAGGGAAAAGGGGAACAATACCTAAATTCCATTCACCATAAGAGTGGTGATCACTTACAGCTATCAGAAAATGTAAAAAAAAAAAAATATTTAAAAGCAAATTGTTAGCTGTTAAATTTGTGACTGCCTAAAAGTGACAAAAAAATCAATAAATGGTCTTGCAGATCATATGGCTTGGCGAATGAATACATGATAATTGAGAATAGATCTGGTACATTTACTGTCAGCTACCACCACTCCTATGGTGAATATACGAGAGAATGTAACTGACGAATGAACTCAAACAAGTAAAAAAGATGAAGTTTCAGGATATAAAAAAAGGACTGCTATATGTTATGACTTATGAAACTTCAATTTAAACAAGGAAATGAATATTTTGAAAGACATAACGAATAATAATAATAATAATAATAATAATAATAATAATAATAATAATAATATGAAACCTAGTATGAATTATGGGGGTGGTTTAATGCTTTGGATCTGCCAATTCGACCTTATCTCAACTCACCTGGTGTATGGGGGAATTCATTTCTGAGGTGGGGGCACCATTAAGGTGAACTCTATTATCCCCAGAGGCTAGGATGATACGTGAGAATGATGTATTTAAAAGCAAATTGTTAGCTGTTAAATTTGTGACTGCCTAAAAGTGACAAAAAAATCAATAAATGGTCTTGCAGATCATATGGCTTGGCGAATGAATACATGATAATTGAGAATAGATCTGGTACATTTACTGTCAGCTACCACCACTCCTATGGTGAATATACGAGAGAATGTAACTGACGAATGAACTCAAACAAGTAAAAAAGATGAAGTTTCAGGATATAAAAAAAGGACTGCTATATGTTATGACTTATGAAACTTCAATTTAAACAAGGAAATGAATATTTTGAAAGACATAACGAATAATAATAATAATAATAATAATAATAATAATAATAATAATAATAATATGAAACCTAGTATGAATTATGGGGGTGGTTTAATGCTTTGGATCTGCCAATTCGACCTTATCTCAACTCACCTGGTGTATGGGGGAATTCATTTCTGAGGTGGGGGCACCATTAAGGTGAACTCTATTATCCCCAGAGGCTAGGATGATACGTGAGAATGATGATGTTGGAAAACAGAGGGGACCTACAGTTTAACGTGGGCTCCGAACCACGGTGCGGCCTGGCATTCCACACATCCAAAAAGCGTGAAGGCACACACTTTGACACAGAGGTGAAGGAAGGGTTTGGTAATCAGATAAATCTGTGCCGGGACCGTGATTTGAACCCCGGACCCCTAACACAGAGGTTGGACACCTTACTCCTAGACCACCAGGTCTTCTCTAATATGAATTATTACTATTACTACTATTATTATTGTCATTCCTCTGTAAGAATTTAACGAGTTTCTTCCCGACTCATCTAATTTAATAAATAAAATCCCTATTATAGACTTAAGGGTTTTATCTTATCTAATTTAAGTGTCTCGCTCACTTTCATAGAACGCCACCCAAGGTCACACAAGCCTTACCACCTTACTTACCCCTCAGAACCAAACAACTTTTGTTTAAAACATTTTTTTTTTATGCAATGTGTTATTTTCGAGATATTTTGGTGGGAAGTTTTCAAATGAACACCTGGTTATAAGGAAAAGGCGATCGACGTATCATACTTTTAGTAGATTCATAAAATATTGTGTTACTGGGAAAATAATATGTTAGTCTTAAAATGAAATAAGGCGAGCAAGGAAAACATTTTCAGTGTTAAAAGGAAATATGGACGTAATTAGAAATTTGTTTACCACCCAATTTAATTGAAGAGAAACATTGCGTTTTGCTATATCTATTGTAGTTAAATGGATTGGAAAAAGTAGTGTATTTTATAATAATTAATTAAAAACAGAAATATATTCTAAATCCACTAATATACGATGAAAAATAATGTTACGTTTGGAGTAATTTTTTTTTTCAGAAAGAAAGATTTTAAGGCACACAATTAAGGGAGTGTTTCAGCAGATTATATAAGTTTTAGTATTTAATTTGACTAGCTATTAGTTTAGGAAATTGTAAACATATACTTTTAGATTGTTGCCAAATGAAGCCATGTTTGATGGGACTGTACTAGTAATCTGTTCTTTCCCTCCCTCTCACTTTCTATTTGACTGACTACGTACAAAACATTGTAATGAACGAATGTATGTTTATTGTCTTTTAAGGAATGGAAGAAAACTAAATATTTAATAACAGTCTTTAATTACGTATTATTTTAAAGAACGTGATTACTATTGTACTAGAAATAAATGATTATCCTTTATTTCCTTTAAGTTTAGTCATATTATTAGATTTTGATATTATTATACTTTCATGTTGTACTTTTACAAACGATCTGCATGAACATGTTTTTTATTATATTGTTTTAATAAACCAAAATGACCTAATGTACTTTGACATAAACCTTTTAAATCACAAATCAATATTATAATTTAACTAATTAAGTAAATTGAAAACACTTTAATTATAAAGAAACAAAATCACAATTTAAAATCAATACGTTCAAAGGAAACCAATGTAAATTTATAATCAATATATAACACCTTAAATAACCTACCAAAAATATTTAAAGACAAATTGGCTTTTATTTTATTATTTATCAAATATACAAAATCGTGAAAGATTAAACAGAAAACTAAGAAAAAATGTTATTAGGGGTTTATTTTTTACATTGGACAATCCCACTTACGAAGAACTAATCCATATTGGAATTGATTATTTTAACCGAGTGCACGCCAATATTGTTAATAACTAACGTTCTAATTTGTATCAAAAATAAAATACAACAGTTTTAATATACTCAAGTCTACATACTTTTAGTTTCACAAAGTGTGTTAATATAGAAAGAGCAACTTGTGAAGTCTATGCCAGTCAATGGGACTTGGACGTTAAACATTTGCCTTTACTCCACCAGTTATTGTAAGTTTCCTCGGAAACTATGCAACATGTCTTGCTAAAATTCTATAAAGTCTCTACTATTGCAAACATGTACCTTTTCTTTATCACCTCGTCTTAATACCTGTTCAGGTTATTAACGTGTAATATAAATAATCTAATGGGTTAGGGATAGGGAAGAAAGCATTTTAGGGGTAACCTACCCACATTTGCATGAAAGGAGGGTTGTAAAACATTCAGGAAATACCACCCTTAGTAGATCCGACTGGTATTCAAACCTCAATCTCCCTGTCATCAGCATGCCAGTCTGACACGAGAGTGACGCCTCAGACCATTTGGCCACCGAAGCAGGTAAAAAGTGTACTATAATTGTTTATTTTTTCATCAATGATTGGTCTAGGAAAAACTTTTGTGTACTGTATAAACAAACCTTTAGTCATACATGGGCAGTTCTTGTAAACCTTTACAATAATAGAGAATCCATGAAGTGATAATTTATTTTAGCAAGATATGGTGTACTTTTTTTTTTAAAAGGAAAGTTTAACCACAATAACATGTGGAGTGGAGGCAAATAATTCACATACAAGTCCTCATAAAGTGATTATATTCGCTAGAAACCTAATACAGTTCAAAAGTTCTAAATAAAACATTTTGAAAATAGACTAACAAGTCGGAGTGTAGGACTGAAAATTAGATTAAAAAAACACGCTCAGGTCACTAATAATAGTAATTATTAAAAGCCCCGATCGGTGGTCGCTTGGTCAAAGACTTCTATTTCGCTAGCATTAGATCAAACTTTCTGTTTGAGTTCAAGTCCCAACTTCGTTTACTGAGGGTAGTTTTTTTCTACATGGTTTCACTCTCTCACCTCCCTCACAAATGCTGGTACATTTCAGACAAATGATACCGTCCTGATCCCCATATCATGCATATTAGATACATCTGAACGATATAAATCAGGGTTTTTCCAACTCGCGGCCCGCAATGCCTTTTTTTTTTGAGGCCCACAAAGTTTCTTGGAAAAATAATCTACTTTTGAAAAAAAAATTGACGTTTTTAGTCGAGAAATGGAAATTTCTGACTTGCGCGGGGGGGAGGGGGGGGGAGAATTTATACATATTCATACATCTGCTGTATGTGTTTACATCTGACGTATCTAGGATAGTATATTTTAGTTGGAAAAATTGTTAAACATATAATTAAATGTTCTTAAATTTCTCCTTTATTTTTAATTCACAGTTAAATACCTATTTTAGTTTTTTTTCATAACTTGCCAAAAATTAGCCGATTATGATACGGCTCCCCACTTGAATAGTGGATTGAATTGTGGCCCTTGGGCACGTAATTTGGAAACCCCTTATATCAATTGTCTTTAAAACCTCTTACAAAACGTTACTAGGCATTTATAGCTCCAAGGGGATGACTGCTAAATGCATTAAATACCTAACATCCGCTACCAAACCACGACTAAAAGCTATTAGAGCGTAAACAACCCGTGATTTTTTTGTATTTTTTTTTCTCTATCACTGCCTTTAACTAACGTTGAAGTTTTACGCTGATGTATTAGGAGTGATGAAGTTTGAATGTATAAGGAGTGTACCTTCATTTGCGTGGATAGTGAATGATAAACCATTTAGGAAGAAACACCAAACTGCTGATATAAGCTCAGTCTCCACTTCATCGGCAATCCCCGGTGTGGGTACAGCTCCTGTTGAAACTGAAAGTCTTCTACAAAGCATTAGCGTGGAGTGGAGTGTTCCAAGGTTTAGCGAAGTTAACTTAGTCAATACCCGTGATATGTTCTCCTCACTCATTAGAGCATTGTCCAGGAATTTAAGAGAACGTATACCAATGTGAGGGGTGTGAGGCATATCCAATATATTGATTCGTAAAATAGGGAGCGAGTAGGTGAACATATCACAGGTACAGTTTTAACCTTAGATATTTATAGTTTAGCGTAGCTTGTAAAGAACGGACGCAATCTACCGCGCTCCATCATGTATTTATACTGTCCGTAAAGATATAATTTTTTTAAAATATAAAAATTTCAAACTCACCAAGAACACTTGAGACAAATGACGACCGTAGTAGATACAAACAACGTCCTCACATCAATGATGTAGGTGCAAATATTTACGAAACTGGTCTTCCCAAGCACACAACATTCTTTTGGAAACATTTACGGTAAGAGTTTACGTTCAAACGATAGGTTTCGCCTGGTTTTTGTTTTTTGTTTGAGCTTCTTAACCCCCCCAACATCTGTTCAATTTGGGCGATCATAAACACGTTTTGGAGCATCGGGGGTCCAGTGAGTTTTCTTATCCATGACGGATCAATGGAATAAACAGTATACCACTGTTAGAATACATGTTTCTTTATCGACGTTAGCGACACACATATACCATGCACATGTTTAAAAAAAATGTTTTCACCATTGTTATACAGTTATGCTATGAATGGTACACCAATACTTATATTATTAGTACTTTACTAAGTTAGTATGTGTTGGCTGTTTCTTAAATGGCATTTAAAATCTAGGTTATTATTTTTAAAAACGTATACAAAAACACAGCTATTAAAAAGTATCTTACTTGCGTACATTGAGAAAAATTATCTCGGTACAAAATTTAATCTCCGAGCCACATGAACCATCGTTTTAAATTCGTGGGAGTATTTAAAAAAAAACACACATTTAAACCACAAGTTGAAGCCTACGATCCCCTCACCCTTGTAAAAAAAAAGCAACAACACCCCTCCGTGTCACCTAAAAGGGCTCATGTTTGTATCGACGGCGCGTGCTGTCGTGAAGAAGGGGCGAACATAACCTAATCTTGTCAGAAGTTTTGTGGTGGGTGTTTACAGATGGCGGCTACCGCGCGTATAGCTTTTACCGAACAGAATCCCCGTGTCACTGGTCTGTTCCTACGAGCCATGCCTAACAGCTGAGCTGCGAGCTCCACCTCTCTACCTCCCTCCCCCTATAACTCTACCCTCCCTTTCCAACCCGCGACAGGGGAGCCAACTGAGAACCGCGCCAAAACTGTCACTAGATTACAGCTAGCTTCTTTCAAAATACGTAATAGTTACTAATATTATATTAATCAACGATTTATATGATCCTAGCGCATAAATGGAGTCACTAGCACCTTGGGCTAACATCTTTATCCATGAGCCCCACGTCTTACTACCCATCTGGTAGTTTTGCATTTTTAAACGACTGGATAAAGGATGATGACGGTATAATTTTATAGGAATTGTTCCTGCATTTGAGTGGAGAGTGGGAAATAGTATAAACATCCTTGATATATTCGGCCGTGTAAATAACCACCACCACCTGTCACCCAGTAAACCAGTTTATTGTGAGAGTGGCACCTTAGACCCTGTGACCACAGATGCTAGTTTGTTGTAGTTTACAGTGAATCTTGAATCTCTCGTAGCTCACCTACTTTAGCATCAATTTAGAACTCACCGGGATTTGAACTAATCTCTTATAAATAGTTCCTCACCATCTGAAGATCACGCTTCCCCTGATAGTGAAGATGGCAGAGGGCATTTAGAATTATTGTATGACGTACTCTTACAAGAAAATAATATATATACATGTACATAAAACATATATATACATAACTACTTGCAGACTAAAAATACATTAAATTCCAAAAAAATGTACTTTTACTATATCATTTTAACACAAGGGCTATTATCCTAATTAGTGAAGAAATGAGAGGGTTTAAGAAGCAATTAACAGGAGTCGCTCAAATGAAAACAATTTTTAGAGATGCTGGGAAACAGTTCTGTAGAAAAACCACGAGAGTGTAGTGGGTTAAGATTGAACCCTGACCTCTAGAGTAAGGTAACTCCACCCACTCAAGAGTTAATTCGTGTTAGACGTACCTCAAGGAGTCTCCGAATATTCCAGGCACTTAAAATTTGGGTATGTAGCCCTTGGAATACAAACCAACAAGGACCTTTTTTTTTACTATGTTTGCGAAGAGAGTCATGATAGTAACCAATATCTACTGCTCCATCAAATAAATATAATTTGAGTACAAGACTAATGTTTTGTATATATAAATGTGTGGAATGCCAGGTCTCCACCGTGGTTCGGATCCCACGTTAAACTGTAGGTCCTCCATTTCATCTCACAATCACCCTACCATTACAAATTGGCGTAAGTGCGTACAACCCGAACGGGGTAGTAAGACGTGGTGCTAATAGTAATAATAGTAATAATAATAATAATTTTGTATGTATAGACTTCGATAGCAATATTTTCAGCCATTGTTAATTAAGGTTGTGAAACCTTACAAGACGAGAATATATTTACGGTGTTGGAAAATAAATTATTACTTAAGAACATATTTGGTCCATAAAGGGTTGAAGATAGTGTAGACTGAAGGAGATCACATAATGTTGAGCTACACACCATGTAATTATCACCAGACATTACTAGGGAAATCAAATATCTCAGGTTACGGTAGGCAGGAAATGCAGCGCAAATGGGAGGGCTAGAACCTTGTTCAGGTTACTGACTGGCAAACCCAATGGGAAGATACCATTGGGAAGACCTAGACGCAGATGGGAGAATAACATTAGAATGAACCTGAAAGAGAGAGGGTGTAATGAGGTGGACTTGGATAGAACTAACTCAAAATATAGCTATGGTGTAGTGAGGAGGACTGGATAGAACTAACTCAAAATATAGCTATGGTGTAATGAGGACTGGATAGAACCGGCTCAAGATAGGGGTAGGATGTAATGAGGTGGACTGGATGGAACTAACTCAAGATAAGGATAGGGATAGGGTGTAATGAGGTGGACTGGATAGAACTAGCTCAAGATAGAGATGTGTGACGTACTATTTAAGTTTACAGACTTTAAAATGCAATATTTGACCAAAATTCACTAACGCTAACATACTTGGACAACTGACACTTTATTAACATAACATTTTTTTCGTGCAATGACTAGTATCAGTTGCTGCATGGTCTAACCTCACTATCGTGTTGTACAGGATTGCTGGTCACAGGGAAAGAATCAGTCCGGATCACTTTAGGGCTTTCTTAGGGTTATTCTTCATATTCTCTCCCACTACGCCAATGTGAGTTTATACCCTCTAAAATCCTACCTTCCTCATTCCTATTCCATCAGAGTAATTAACGTATTCATATAGCCTAAACGGGTACTAAGACGAGATGAAAATATATTTGCAATGAAACAAACAAACAATATTTCTACTCGGTGGAAATAAATGAAATTGACTAATCCATACAGAAAATTAGTTAACTTTGTTTATGGATAAATTGCAAAATTAAACTTAAAACTGGCTTCATTATTTTTGGTTAATTTAAAAAATGCTGCAAATAAGATGGATAATGATTCCAAGAGGGGTAGATTGAAAGGCCTCATTATTCCTCATCATCCCAACTTCTTGATCGCTCTTGAAGCGCTTGTACCGGTTGAGAAAAATATTTTCAGATCAGTTTCTCCGCGTTAATAAACATTTATTATTGGTGATATTAAAGTTCCTCTTTTCTAATTGGCGAATTAATGATGGAAGGAATTGGTGGTGTATTTACTATAGAAGTAATCTGCAGTCCAATTTTTATAAAAAAAAGTTCTTATTAAAAAAAAAAAACACTTCATGGCGTAATCCCGTAAGCGAGATCTACCGATCGAGTGGCTGCAGTTATTAGCATTGATAACGCCAACATTTGAGGAAAGAGAATAGCATGTGGTCAGCGCAATGAGCCAGTCATTATCTCAGTTTTACAGACAGGACCTGCTATTTATTTATTCAAGTAGCTCCTTACTTGTCCTCATAAGGCTGAGTTTGACCCCGTTTCATACCTATTGCTTCACAGAATAATTCTGGAAGCACTGAGGATTGAAACCGGGACCTCTGTATTTATAGTCAGGTACTCTGAACAGTAGACCATATAACGGCATTAGATGAGAAACATTTTAAATGTGGACAAAATATTTTCATTAAATTTCAGGGCACCCTTGATATATATTTAATAACTGTTAGGTCACCATGTAAAGAAAAATAAATTCTATGTTTGTACTGTAACAATATTTTATTTATTTTGGTCAAAAAAATGTTTTGCCATAAAAACTACAAAATCACCGGCTTTTCCTTGCGTCCCCTTATATCCCATCTCAAGACATGATGAATAGATTGTGTCCTACAAATGAAACTAATAGAAATAATCCAAAGACACGTTTTCAGTGAAAGCAAAGTGTCTCGATAGAATGGAACCAGCAAAAGGGAAGCAATCTTCGTATATTAAAAAATCTATATATATTTTTTCCTTGAATAATTAGAATAATTATTACTTTTGTTCTTTAAAATTGGCGATAATGGGCGTAATTTTTCAAATTTGAGCACATTTTTGTTCATTCAGGAAAAACAATTTGAAACATATTGATCAATATACAAGATATGTTTCAAAATGAATTGAACAATAATTCGTCGGTGGCCACATAGTATAAGGCATTATTCTCACAGTAGACTGAGTTACAGATAACGGGGATTATCGGGGTTCGGGTCCTTGTTGGATGTACTGAATTTTTTCCTAAATAGTTTTCAACTCTCCCTTCTAGCAAATGCAGGTACACTCCCTCTGATGTCAATCTTTAACATATCTAGTACATTAGTGTAATTAGTACGTATGCGTCCAACCCGAACAGGTAGTAAGACGCGGTGCTAAAAAATATATATGTTTACACCGATATTGTTTTTAGCACCGCGTTTTACTACCCGTTCGGGTTGTACGCATACTTAATAATTATGCTAATATGTTAGGGATCAGGAAGGCTGCATTTAGAGCAAGTTAACCCACATTTGCGTGGAGGGAGGGGGGAAACTCGTTTAGAAAAAACCACCCTTATTACACCCGACCTAGATTAAAACCCCAATTTCTCCGTCCTGGGCGGTCTAATCTGTTGTGAAAGGGACGCCCCAGACCATGCGGCCACCGAAGCGGATGACCAAATTCTCAAAACTTGACATATTTAAATTGTGAAGTGCACAGTCATAATTATTGTTACTCTTTTTTTTGAAACGTAACATTTGTTTTAAAAAAGTGACCGCAGTGAAACTTCCCTCATGCAAATTATCGGAGCTAGAATCTGAGGGTTGAAGACGGGCGGTGAGCAGGCGCAGGAAATATCGACGAACGTGAATCTGGTCATCTCAACGGAGCGAAATACCCCTAAAACCTCGAGGCTCTCTACGCGCCGTTCACACCAGTATTGTTTACCAAACCTACCTTTTTTTTAATCTTCAACAGCTTCATACTACCCGTCCGGGATTTACTCATTTAAAGTGATAGGTATGAAGACAATAGAATTTAGAGTAAATATTATTATTAGCACTGCGTATTACTACCCGTTCGGGTTATACGCACTTATGCTAATGTGTAATGGTAGGGTGATTGTGAGATGAAATGGAGGACCTACAGTTTAATGTGGAATCCGAACCACGGTAGAGGCCTGACATTCCTCACATTCACAAGTTGTGATCAATACACATCTTGTCAGAGGTTAAGGAAGGGTTTGGCAATCAGATAGATCTGTGCCGGGACCGAGGGTTGAACCCCGGACCTTCAGCACAGAAGTGTGACACCTTACCTCTAGACCACCAGGTCACCAAAGAGTAAATACACTTGCATTTTCGTGGAGATAGAAGGTGACGGGGGGCCATTTAGGAAAAAAAACACCCTTACTACACCCAACCGGTATTTACATATTTAAGGGGGCATGAATGATTATGGTAGCATTTAGAGGAAATGTACCAGTATTTTCTGAGAGAGTTAGAACGGGGGGACATTTAGAGGAAAATACACCTAAGTACAACCAGCCTGTCTTCACACATTTAAAGCGGTATAAATGAGGATTTTAGAGAATATAGTAAATGTACCCACGTTTGTGGGGGTATAAAGGGATGAATAATTTAAGGCTGGGGCTGAATTATCAGATTTTCCCGTTATGGTATCTTTTTATTAGAAACAAATTTTGGTAAGAATAAAGGCTTAGATAATATGAACTTCTAGGTTCGAATCTCGGTTGGGTGAACTGTGGTTTTTTTCCTAAATGGTTTTCCACTCTCCCTCCACGCAAATGCGGGTTTCACTTCCTCTAAATTCAACCTTCCCAATTCCTAATCCATTAGCGTGATTAGTACTTAAGCGTATAACCCGAACGGGTAATAAGACGTGGTGCTAAATAATAATAATGATTATAATAATATGAACGCACTTTTTTTAGTTAACACTGATAACATTCTACTATTTTGAGTTATTGATATTATCTATTAAAATTGAAAGACACAGATCACAGGAATTGATGTATGAACACATGACAATATCTGTAGTATCTTTGGTAACTGTTGAAAACCTTTCTTCCTGTATAAATATGACTATAGTAGCAACTTTTAGGCGTGTCCGAACTGCTTGAACGCTTCCATTCCAACTCTAAGGACCAATGGTTTGATCCTAGCTTGTGTCCAAAATAGACTAATCAAATACATGTCTAAAGTTTCTCCTGATAATAAACTCAGGGTACGATATTTTATTATTTCTATGGTGGTGTCAAGGGTTAAACTAGTGTGTAAGCCATATTAAGTGCTTAGAACATACACATTTAACGCCCAAAATATCTAAGATGCTTTAATTTTATGCGTCTTCCTAAGATGTGTCATCTTGCAAAACCCTTTATTTTTGGACGGGATTTGTTGATTCCCTCTAAGTTAGAAATGAATGGTTTTTAAAGTAAGCTATTTTTGGTTTAAACGTTCAAAATCTGTTGAGGTTGTATTTCGACAAAATTATACCAAAGGAATACATTTTAAAGCTGACTTATTAAAATAAAAAATATAAAGAAAGAGTTTAAAATTAATCGCACAAAAGCCTAGTTAAAAAGCTCACGATTATCTCCTTTAATAATTCTTTCCTTCAAACTGAAATAATATTCCCCTCTTAGTTTGCATTCAAAGTTTTATATTCAAAGCTTTCATTAATAAGGTGGCAGCCAAAATACTTTTTCCGAACTTATTTTGTTTTGAATAAAAGAGAATACCGTTTTAGTGTAATTCTATTAACTGAAAGGATCGTGCTAATATTTCATTCGCTTTCAATGTAAAACAAAAGAAGGGAAGTTTTTAAGGAAATTATTTTACCAGTCTACCTTCTTAGGGACAAAACCTTTAGTGGTGACCTTGAACCTTGAGTGGGATCGTGACACACTGGGGTAATTAACGTGCACATTCTAAGTTGACTGATAATATCAGCACTTTACTTATAAGATAAATATTTTATAGTAGACACAGCACCCAGTCCTTTAACCTACAATTTATCAATGTGTAAGGGGAATCCCTTATTTCACTAAATATAAATTTTTTCGAAATGCCGGGAACCGAATCTGATAGCCTTGGCCCAGAGAGTAAACTCACTACCGACAAACCTGAGGTGTCTGACTAGAACAATACGGTTTAATTTTGTTTAGGTATTTATTTACTTATTAGTTTATTGGCCTGTCTACTACAGGTTTACTAACCAACCTAACAAAACCTAACTTTTAATGGATAAGCGCATGGAAGGCTAGGCTTTGTCTGTTAAAAAAAAGTATATTTCTGTTAGTTATTACTAGAGCCCCGTAAAAATTGTTTTATTTTTAGTTAAATCTCGTTTTTTAAAATCTCACTTTTCGGTGTTATTTCGTTTTTATTCAAAATTACATGTACAGTAGACCCATGGCTTCTTTGGTGCTGACTGACAGTTCACAGCTGACTTCTGACAGTCAACATTTAGGTATATACCTAAATTTTGACTGTCAGAAGTGACAACTGCTAAAGACATGTTTTTTGCAGATCATATGGTTCGGCTTAGGGATACATTATTTGGTCTGGTAGCTTTTCAAAGCCGTCAGAAGTCAGCTGTGAGCTGTCAGTCAGCACCACAGAAGCTAAAACCGAGGTATAGTTTGAGGTGACTGATAGCTTCGGTATTTTTATTTGAAAACATAATACGTAGGTCACTTTTGTCCCTCGTTGTGTTGTGAATAAATCTACAACCTAAACTGAACAAATATTGCAAGACATTGTGCTTCTTGCACGACAAGTTCATCAATTTGACTAGATGAGAAAACAAATGCTATGTTTACACGATGCATCAAACTAAAAGAGATTTTAAACAGCCTATAAACAGTATATTTGTGAAATAGTGTGGCTGTGTTCAAGTACCTCTCTTTCTAAAATACTCAATACCTCCTCATTTATCCAAGCAATCTTGTTATTTCATGAACACAGAATGGCCATTCGAAATATCAGTTGGGCTCAGCCTTTTTTCCAAATATTTAGTGAATTATCTAGACGTGTGTCAATATTTCTCTGACACTTTTTTGATATTTTCTTTCAAAATGTATTTTTTTTCACTTTTTTATCTTCCATTTGCATTGGTCAATAACTTAATTTACCGTATATTTCCCTTAAATTATATTTTTAACTTGAAAATTTTAAACTCCTTTCACACTTGAGGGTATTTAATACCTCTATGAGTGATCGCTGTCATATTATGAGCAAGCGGAAGAATGGGTAAACGTTACCTGAAGTAATCCCAAATAGTAAAGGATGATTAATAATATCCTATTCTGCAGCAAATTATTGACTCTATTTAGTTCTTTGTTCGGATCCTTGGTTGATTCACCCTATATTAGCAGTTTGGCCTTAGTTGCATCATTCAATGTCATCCTTATGCAAGTTTTGTTGTTCCTCCAACATCAAATACATGATGCTGCAATCTTTTTATTCCTTGTTTATGTCAGATATATTTTGGATGAGTTCCGGAAAGTTATGTGGAGGTTTCTTATAGTTAAAGTCGTCCTACTTTCTTTCCTGTACGATCAATATGCTCTATACATTTCGGAGAGACAAATTTTAACAATCAAAACTTAAAGAAATGTGATTTCCGCGTTTCATGGCAAAGTCATCTGTGAAGACATCAAATAAATAAAGTTTCTCACAGCTTCTTAAGGGGGCCGTTTTGGTAAGTGAAAAATTGCCGTGCAGACGTTCAGCTCTAACGAAATATTTAATTATACGATGCGTTATTTTAAAATATGATTTACTTCAAAATAAAGTCGTAAGATTCTCTTAACAACACTATCGTTTGAGTTTTATTAATAGAACAAAAAATGTGTAAAACTTAACATTAGCTCATTTTCTGCGAATTTTTAAAGCATATTTCCGCAACAATGAGACTAGGCTTGATAAAAAAAAAGCTATAGATTCGGCCTTACTCCAACAAAACAGAAATTTGTTGATAGGCACAAAACAGAAAATTTTAAGATATTTGAGAACTATCAGTGAGATTTCCTCTTTACCTTTAGATACGAAATTTTGTTCTTTTCCCTCTTTCTTGGTTGTAAAAGAAGGTTGAAAGGTAGTATAAGCTTAGTTAGAATGGGTAAGAAAATGCAGAAAATTACAAAGACCAGTGTATTTTAAGTAGTGTGGCCTGAAGCGATTTATACTCCCTCCCTGACCGAGGCTTAAGTTCGGCTGATTAACCAAATACACAAATGAAGGCAAAGAGATTCCTTGAGACCCTTATTAAACTTTCATTAAACATCTTCTTTCTGTCAATGTATTCTCCTATACTATTTCATTTTCAAGATACCATTAAATTAGATTAGTCATTGATTAGTCTGAGAACATATATTTGTAAATGTAAGATTAAATTAATTTTTATCACCGTATCTTACTAGCCGTTGTCACCCGTATAGTTTTTATTTACTCAAGAAACACTTTTTTACTAAATAATATGAATATATTCTTCTTAAGTCAACACCCCGGAGGTTGTTTTCTTGTGATTTCTATCCATCCGGAATTGAGCGTGCAGTAGCTTACATCTCACGCAGCCGGAACGGTAGGACAATTAGTCTTGAGGGGCTAAGACTCCGTGTATGGGCAGTCCGAGCTTTGAATCTTTTCCAGGTGCACTGATGGTCCTTTTAAAAATGTGATTTAAGCTTTTATTTTACCCGCTACGATGGACGCATTTTCTAAGACGTCATACTCGCTATAAGATTGGACTGCTGAGGAATAGGAGGTCGGGGCTAGAACTTCGGTCATGTGTGGGCCCTACTAAAGGTAGGATTTCTTAAATAGGATTTTCACACTCTCTCTCCAAGCAAATGTGGGTTCACTTCTTTGATGACGGTGATAACGGGGATAGAATTTCTGTCGGGTTTATTTAGGGAAGTTTTTCTTAGATAGATTTTCCACGTTCTCTTTATCTCCATGCAAATGTAGGCTCGCTTCTTCTAAATTCAACCTTCCTCGTCCCTAGCACATTATCGTAACCAGTACATAATCGTGTAACCCAAACGGGTAGTAAAACGTGGAGCTAAAAAAAAAGTTGTAAGTGAGGGATTAAAAAAATAGCATTTTTCAATACAGAACCAATTTTAAAAATTGATCAGATTGATTTGGTTGGTAACATTAACTATTCACTAAACAAGTAACAAAATAATGAACGTGTGTATGTGCATTGTTTATTTCGTGATATTAGCCATAGCGGTTTCTGAACAAGTTTCTCTACTTAATTGAATACGGAAACATCACCAGTGTGTGCGGAGTTTAAAACTTCTCGGCCATTACGTCCGAGCTAAATGTAAGTTGAGGATGACTGTCATAGATATGTAAGTGAAAACATGGCCCAGGAGAGAGAAAATAAAAATAATGCTTGATGTGGGGATGTATGGACGAGCCTTAAAGGCAGTGTTTTTGCAGTTTTTATAGCAAAACATTTTTTGATAAAAAATAAATAAAATAATGCTCCAGTACAAACCTAAAATTTAATTTTCTTCACATGGTGATGTCAACAGTTGTTGAATACCTTTCAAGGGTGTCCTGGAATTTAATGACAAATGACAACTTTTTATCTTCATTTAAAATGTTTGTCATCTAATGCCGCTATGATCTCGATAGCTATTCAACAACTCTTGGTGTCACCATGGAAAGAAAATTAAACTCGATGTTTCTACGTAATCAATATTTTATTTATTTTGGAGCAAAAAAAATGCTATAAAAACTGCAAAAACCTTGGCCATTTCTGGCGCTTTCTACATCCTCACTTTAAACACTATGCTGCCCCTATGACTATAAAAACAGATGTGGGATGTATGTATATATATACATAAAAAACGGAAAAAAGTATCCGAAAAAAGGGAAAAGAGCTGTTAAAAAGGGCGTATCGGGTGTACAAACGATTTAAAGGGTTGCTTCACGGAGCGAACGCGGGAGATATGGCAGCTTATGTCTGCTCCAGTTCTCGAAATAATTATATAAATGTCAGACGCATGGTTGGAAGCTCTATGTGTTCTCAGAGCTTTCAATTTAATTCGCGCCCTAGCACATGAAAAGAAGGGATTCTCCAAACGCTTTGAGCACGTTTGATTTAGACAGAGAAAGAGAAAAAAAACCTAGTTGCGTCCTTTTAACCATTTGTTTGTTATCCTTTAACTGTTTTAAGTTATTGTAGGGATAAACTCGTCAATTACCAAAGCATATTTCAAAATTATTTAAAATTATTATATCGGTTCCGGCACAGATTTATCTGATTGCCAAACCCTTCCTTCACCTCTGACAAGATGTGTATTAATCACAACTTGTGAATGTGAGGAATGCCAGGCCTCCACCGTGGTTCGGATTCCACGTTAAACTGTAGGTCCTCCATTTCATCTCACAATCACCCTACCATT
>CABFWB010000400.1:220985-253737 GCA_902151455.1 Timema bartmani | reverse complement strand
CACACACACACACACACACACACACACACACACACACACACACACACACACACACACACAAAGAGAAAGTGTGTGTATATGTTACCACCTAAACCCGATTTCCAGGACAAACTAGATCGGACTAGGTCGAATTGACACATCCTGCCTCTTGTAGGATAAACCGATATAGCCAGATGTTTTTAGGCACTACTAGTTTTTGTTCTTCTTAATTCACACGATGAATCGACCTTGGACAGGTTTCATCATTCACAGTTCGTGTGTAAATGTTGTCAACTAAACTAACCTAACCTAAAATAACCTAACCTAACCTAAACTAACCTAACCTGGTTTGACCTAATAACATTGTAGGCTATACTAATTTATCCTATGAGCCAGGCCAAAACTTTAGGATTAACGAATTTAGACTAGGCTAAACTAGAACATCCTGAGGCACTAAGGATGTATCAATTAGGTCTAGTCCGATTTAGTTTGTCCTGGAATCGGGTTTGGGCAGTAACGTATATATATATATATATATATAAATGCACAAAGGTAGAGAATATTATAAACAGAGGAAGAGAGTAACCCTTCAGTCAGAAGGCTGGAGTTCGTTTCCTTTCCAGGCCCATTGGAAAAATAGGAAAAGGTAAAGTAGTTTATCCCCAAGTGTATTTATAATATTATATAAAGGGGAATGGCTATGTGGTGCCTTGAAACTTTTAATTTAGTTTTCTTATTTTAAAATAATTTTAAGTTACTGATATCCCATAAACTGACACTAAAGTATCCTAATAACATTTACATGTCCATTCTCTATTATTCCTCTTTGTACTGGTGACAAGAGAGAGAAAGAAGCAGCTAAATTGGATATTAGAAGAGAATACTAATGAGGCGAAACGTCGTAGTTTTATTTTAGCATAGGATCTTACTACCTGTTCAGATTATAGTCAAGGATAGTAGTTAAGGTTCCCAGTTATCATCAGGCACTAGGTACTAGGCACGTCCACACTATCTACCTTCGAAACATGGCGTCCATACCCAATCTCTCATTTATATCAACCCTTCTTTCTGTTACTTTACCTTTATACTTCCTTCTTTTTATTTCTTTTCTATACACGTTTCTGTTGAACAAAACTTTTTTTCTATCTATCTTCCTCACTCTTGTCTCGGTCCATTCTCATCTTTCCAAGACATTCGTCTCTTTTTTTCTTTAATCTCACTTTTTTCGTTTTGTGTTGCATCTCTTACCCATGTTTTATTTATAAGTCATTTACTACATTACTTCCTCTCTTTTTACCAATCAATGAATTATAATTATTCTTTAAAAGAATGTGATGAAAAGAGGACTACAAAATAAAGGGTGTTTAAAACAGAGAATGGTATATATATATATATATATATATATATTTACATAAAACTAGCATTTATAAAACCGGCTTTAATAATATATTTATTTTAAAAAAAGAGTAAAAATCGTAACAAGGATTAAAAGTTTAAAATGGGTAAAAGGGTAAATGTAATCAAAATTTTAAAATTCTGTCTTGCAGGTGTAAAATTTCGTGCACAAGAGCATCTAATTTTTTAAAATTTCCGACCTCTGCGTGCGTTAGATATCGCGCAATGCCCATGAAAACTAGACAAACAAACTCTCCATTTTATTAAGATAGATAAATGGTACGGTGTACCGTAAATATTTTCTTGCTCCTTTACCTATAAATGGACACATTTACCTAAAACTAGTAAGATATTGGAAACAAAATAATACACATTGTTGCAGAAACATTGTGGTAACATTATAATCACATTCCACCAAATAGCACATATGAGATGATATACATTGTTACAGAAACATTAAGAAAAGGGGAACACATCGATCCACCAAAGAGGGTGATAATAATCTTCCCGTGACCTTCATTATATATAATTGTAGCTTGAAACCTTTGTTTTATAAAAAAAAATATTTCAAATAAAATTTTATTTTTAATTATATCTTTGCAACGATAAGTTGTTTTGCATCTCAAATATTTGCGGGGATATAATCAAATTTGTAAATTTACGCTTATTTAAAGCATCTATTTGATAATTTTCCCTCAAAAATGTTATGCGCTATTTTGTTTTTAATTTTAAACCGTACCTGTTTGAGCCGATTTTGAGAAAATGGCTTCTACCTCTTTTCATACTCAAGTATATTACCTTTAATGTCTTAGGGTTGGACATCAAATTCCAAAAACCCCTCTGGGAAACCTGATGAAAAAAACAGAAAATACCAAATTTTATCCCAATCGGTAAAGTTTTTTCGGTTCCAGGCCGTGATACACACATACATATGTCATAGCGAAAACAACCTTTTCGTATTCAGTGGATCATGAAACTTAAACATCCATCAAAATATAGATTTTTTTTCTTAGGATCACAATAATGCCACTCTCCGAGGGGTTGTGAGGAAATATTAAAGGTAAACAAATTTAATTAAATATTTAAAATATATTTACTCAGAACACCTTAGCTCAGTTGTTAGTGCGTCTGTCTACTGAGATAATGGTCCTGGGTTTGATTCCTGGTATGACCGAAAAATTTATCATTGGTAAAATGTTAGTTTAACTTCTCAAAGTGATGAATTAACGGCTGGGGACTGGATGTTGTGCCTGTCCTATTCTTAAGTTAGCTAATAAGGCATACGACAGTACTATCAAGCCGGCGGTGGAAAATATATGGCTGGAATAAAAAACTGACCCAGGAAACAGGATGGAAACAGTAATGGATATAACAAAAAATATAGTCATTGAATTTTATCATTAATTTGTTGCCCTGTTTCTTCATCTGGATTAAGCGTGTTTATTTACATTAATAGGATAAGAATGAGGACGATATAATACCAGTAAACCCTTTTGAAACTTTTGCACACTGAACCTTCCCCTCCCCCCACCAAAATTTTTTTAAAATTATTTAGTCTTTTGTTGGGTTGTTGAAATTAAATACTCAGTGAAGTGTATACACAAAATAGCAAAGAGAGTTTATTAATGTGAATGTATTTACAATTTACAATATCTCTTTGACCCGCCTCGGTGGCGTAGTTGGCTAATGCGCCAGTCGTGTTGAGCCAGATCACCGAGGACGGGGAGATCGAGGTTCGAATCTCGGTCAGTTGAACTGAGGGTGGTTTTTCCTAAATGGTTTCCCACTCTCCCTCCACGCAAATGCGGGTCCACTTCCTCTAAATTCAACCTTCCCCATTCCTAATCCATTAGTGTAATCAGTACTTAAGCGTATAACCCGAACGGGTAGTAAGACGCGGTGCTAAAATTAATTAATTAATTAATATCTCTTTGTATACAATATTTGATGTCAGAATGCAATGTTAGATTGTTCTTTTAACTTGAATTGCAAACAAACAATGTGTTTTAACGTAACCTGAGTATGCTATGTCAGAATTTGGTAAAAAAAAATCCTATCCACTGATACCTTATTCATCGCTGTAGGCTTTGTATAAGTTGAGAAAATGGCATGTTGACAACAGAAATAATATATAGGATAGAGTAAATATTACCGCATTTGATTGGATGGAAAGTGAGAAATAATTTAGTTAAAATCACCCTTAATGCACCCAGTAGGTTTCAGAACCCCGACCTCCCTATTACCGATCAAACAAACTACATAGATTAGCTTTACATTTATTTTGGTTCACACGCTTTTTGGTACCGGCTAGAATTTTACTAAAAGCTTCCAAACAGACCGTGTAACAATTTCAGAGAATGCTGTTCCACTTTAATCTAACGTCGATGAATATACACAAAATATGCTATTTAATTATTGATCTTTTTCACAAGTTATTATTATTATGAATAAAACAACTTTCAATAAAAAAAATCCTTTATTTTTAGTAAATTGTATTAACTAAATTGAAAGTTTTATTTGATTGACAACTTCAATTTGTCAGTGTGAGTGCAAACGAACTGATAAATATTAAATTGGATTTTTATCAAAGGCTAACGATACTTTATTGTATAAAAAACATATATTAAAAAAAATTAATTGCGTAGTAACATAAAGCTCACATCAATGGACACGTGGAGTTAAATGTCAAGTTCGTTTGGTCTTGTTTTTCTGTGACGTAGAGAAGGTGTTTGAATCCTGGTCGAGTGCAATCATGATATTTTTCCTTAATGGATTTCCACTCGCTCTCTCTCTTTCTCTCTCTTGGCAAATGCGAACACAATTCATATAAATTACACCCCATTAGATTAGCTAAATTTTAAAATCCTGGACAGGTCTTAGGATGATAGTAATAATAATAATAATAATAATAATAATAATAATAATAATATCATGTCTGGGATATGTATCCAATTAAATTTAATTGTATAGTGTTTTAATTACAATCGAATGGCTTCATCCTTTTTTAAATAATAATACTAATTATTATTATTATTATTATTATATCAAGAACAGTACCCCACGTTGCAGTTAAGTCAATAGGTTTTTTTTTCCTGTACGCATTGTCCAAATTTAACTAATGTGTCGGAGATGAGGAAGGTTGAATTTAGATAAAGTGTAACCGCATTGACATGGGACATGAGTGGAAAACCATTTAGGAATAACCAACCTCAGTACACCCGACTGTTGTTCGAACTCTGATCTTCCTGGCATCAGTAGTCCAGTCTACTGCGAGAGTGACGTCTTAGACCATACAGCCACCAAATCTAGTAAAGTGAGATGGAATGTAAAGCCAGAAAATATAAGTATTTTTTTAGCACCACGTCTTACTACCCTTTCGGGTTGTACGCCTATGTACTAATTACACAGATGGTTTAGGGATTAGGAAAGTTTAATTGAGTGGAAGTGCATCCGCATTTGCTTGAAAGGAGATTGGAAAATCACTAAGGAAAAAATACCCTAATCGCACCCGACCGGTATCGAGTCTGGATCTCCCCGTCTTTGTAGTCTAGTCCAACACTTGTTTGATCGGTGAGTGGCATTAGCGACTCGGGAGGCCAAGCCTGGAAAAACCTTAAAGTTGGGATCCCCTCGGTGCGTCTCGCGTCTGCGACCAGAGCCGTGCGGTGGTGAGACGCAGACGCGGTCTACAGCGTTTACCTAGATGCATCTCTTGGTTGCCAGTTCGTGGGTGATTTTATGTGTAGTGCAATTCTTTCCTCAGTTATCTGAGTTTTTAAATTGTGTTTTATTTAATGTTCCGTGTTATTTTGGAATAATGTTGATAAAAATGCTAACTTGATCAACCAACTATTCCCGAGATTTATTTCCATGTGTCATCCTTCACAGGTTGGTTCCGGTACACTGGCGAATCTATGACAACAATTTATGGTTGCTTTTCCAACCCAACAATTAAATTTTCCTCCTCTGCTATGGAGAGATCTTGGACCATTTTAAAAAAACAGCCCAATCAAATATAAAACTGTGTAACGTACTGAAGACCCCCCTTAATATTTAAATGTCCCTAAATTGTAAGCACCACCTTAATAATATTTACCTCAAATACTTGTCTCCTGTGTTTTATTTAATGATAATAATTTGATAAATGGAGTGTAATGTTAATTTAAGACACGGTTAAATGTAAGATAGGGCTTGTGGCTTAGTTTCACCATGTTAATAAAAATAATAATAATAATAATTATTATTATTATTACTATCACTGTTAGCGTAGACCGACTAGGACCTAAGATTTCCTGAAAGAGCGTGGTTCCTTTTAACCAATTTTCCTTTTAAGTGTATTTGTTGTAAACAACTTCTATTTATTTCCTGTGTCGGCAAGAAATTATGACAAAACTAAATATAACTTCACTAAAACACACGCTTGCTCTGTGGTGCGTCTGCGTCTACGGTGCTCTCGAAGCAGTGTGGACCCAGACGCAATGTATAGACGCGGGACGCGCACCCTGGTCGCCAGTCGCAGTCGCATCGAAGGGACTGGCCACATAACAAACTATGTAGACCAGTCCGGTCGCAGACGCGAGATGCAAGACGCGCTGAGGGAATCGTAACTTTCAAGGGCGTAGAAAGATGATTTTTCTAGGAGGTGGGGGGGTGGGGGTGTAGTTCCGGCAGGAAATGTTACTATACCTTAAGCCAAATCAAAAACTATATGGCGTGAGCCCGCAGATGAGCTATACTGACTGATTGACTGGCCACTGTTTGTTGGCAAAGATAGTTCCAACTTCTGCGGGTCAAGGCTGTCGTGGTCAGCATAGTGAATCATTCGTCACTTAGTTTGTTTTCTAGACTCTTACTTTTTTTTCATTCAAGTAGTTCCTCATTTTGTCCTCGCGTGACTGGGTTGAGCCCGCTCTAGACCCACTGCTTCACAGAAAGCATGAAGGTGTAGGGGATCGAACCCGGGACTTCTAGACATGTAGCTAGGCATTCTGACCATTAGACAACAGAGGCGATCTACCTCTAGCCAATTAAAGTTAAATACATATACATTCCAGGGGAAGTCCCTACCTCCTGAACTTCTTTTTACGCCCTTGCAATCAGGCGCACTTGAAACGTTGTGGTTTTTTTAAAAGAATGATGGTGCGCTTCCTCATTTGCTGGTTGAAAAACATCTAAGTTTAAAATTACAGTAGGCTCGCAAATATCTGGCCCCCGGCTATCCGGCCCTCCGTACTATCTGGCCGAGGCTCCAATGTAATCACAGTACTGTAAGAGCATAATTATTCTAAGGTTTATTCTGGCAAGATGTTAACCTAAACTTGTACATTTCCTTGGAAGTCAAGAGTGTTGGGTTGCCATCCTGCTGAGAATAGCATATATCTCATATAGCTTGCATCCTGTTGACGAGCAAGCACGGTGCGACCGATGGACCTTCCTGGCTGGTGAAATATGGAGATCAGCAAGTTTGTGTGTGAGAATAACACATGGTTGTTGAGTGTTGGAAGCTATGCTGAGTAAATGTGGGTCGGTATCGAGCAATACTGCCAAATGACGATATAAAATGTGATCTGGTGGTTCACCCTGCCGGAGGGTCGATCACGGGTCTACATAAAGGTTGCGAGACCGTTATCGTGTCTGCTCCCTCGTCAAGGGAGTTCTACCCGGATCCATGGATTAGTTTAGCATCTTACTAGCTTAATAAATATATCTTCTTGGAATAACTTGAGAGTCTCAAGCCCCACGAACCATCCATTCCAACCCCTACCGCTCGGGGTCCATCCTAACCATGTAAGTCCCTACGGTGCCGCGGTAGTGTTGTTGTAGGGTTGGCTACCGGGTACCCAAATAAAACTAGTAAGCGTACACAGTTTTGTCAGAAGTAAGAAAGGGAAGTTACAATACTGTATTATACTACAGTAATATGAATCCACAAATCGAGTGTATAAAACTGTTTATTTTAATACTGTACAGTACTTTTCTATGCAGTACAGTAGACCTGTATTCAATGCTCTCTTTAATTTAAAATGGTATCTGATGTATGTAATCTCAGTCAAATTCTTAAAATAAATTTCAAGGTTTTGTAAAGATTAATTATATTTTATTTAACTTTCCTTTTATACTTGGGTAAAATTGAATATTCACCTTTAAATATTTTTTTGAAAAGTATGCAAGCTCGATAAACCAAATTTAAATATGCAATGGAACGCTACTAATATAAAGTTATACACTGTGGGTGTTGACCGCACAGAAAATGATTCATCCGGATTTTTTGTTTACTATCCGGACCGGCCGGCCGCCACATTAGACCGGATAGTCGTGAGCCTACTGTATGTTTTATATTAATAAGACACAATTCAAGAATAAATTAAAATGGTTTATTTTTTATAGTGTTAATATGCTAGTCATTAGTTACTTGTGACATAAACTATTTAACTAGACCAGCTGACTTCATGGCTATAGCCATGCGGTCAATTTTGTCCATAAAATAGATTTTTGCGATGTATGCTCTATTTTCTTCATTTGTATATTCTGTTGTGATACAGAATATTTTATCGCAGGAGGATGTAAGACAAACTATCTTACTAAACAACTCTTAACTATCCCCTATGCTTAGCTGTCCCCAAGTCAAATGGGTTAGAGAAGTAACTCACAATTTTAGAGAGGCCTGGTTCCATTATGGGATCGTCTGGAGAATATATGAACTATTTGTAGATTGATGTGTAAGTAGGATCCAGTATACCTTGATTCAGTTACGAATATACTTCTGGCTCACCTTTTACAATATACTAAACTTTTTTTTCAGACATTATTAATAACGTCTATCTATATTAATAAAATGAAGAGATTGTTAGTCTGTCTGTCATGAGCATTGCGCCATAGTTACTGCACGAATTTTTAAGTTTTGATTATATTTTTTAAATTTATTAAAAACTTGGATAGAAGAAATAAAATGAAGATAATTTCTTCTGATTTTGAAGCAAAGAAAAGCGTTGTTTTGAGTAGATACGCAATGTATTTCGTGACGATCCTGGGCAAAGCCGAGTACTTCTGCTAGTGTTATAATTTGATAAGCCCAGTTTTGGTAATTGAAATTATGAAAAAATGACTGAACGTTGATGAACACAACTAATTTTAAAGGCTAGGGACTAAGAATATAGAAATAAATGGTAAAATCCAGCAAAAATTTGACTTTACTAGCAAATATTTAGCTGTTCTGCTATGAATGGGTGACCTGGTGGTCGAGGGGCAAGGTGTCAGACTTCTGTGCTGAGGGTCCGGGGTTCAATCCTCGGTCCTGGCACAGATTTATATGATTGCCAAACCCTTCCTTCACCTCTGACAAGACGTGTCTTAATCACAACTTGTGAATGTGTAGAGTACTAGGCCTCCACCGTGGTTCAGATCCCACGTTAAACTGTAGGTCCTCCATTTCATCTCACAATCACCCTACCATTACACATTAGCGTAAGTGCGTATAACCTGAACGGCTATTAAGACGTGGTGCTAATAATAATAATAATAATGCTATGAATGTGTGTGAATAAACTGTTCAATCATTCTTTGTTAACATCACCATGGAAACTCTAATTTGTGTATGTTTGATTATCGATAGATAAAAATAATTCTCTTTGGTTAGAAACAATAACTCAAATCTTACTTAAGTATTATGGTGCAAAAAATAGATAAAATGTTGGGAGAAGGCTCGTTTTAAAATTTACCTGTAATCATGTTAGGAGCCTCAACAGGTCAGGTTTCAATTCCGGTTGATTAAATAAGTGACTATTAGTAAAAATGAGAATTAATTAACAGGATAAAAGATAGTATTTTTTAAAAACGGTTTTTACTATAGAAAGTTAAAATAAATAAAAATGAAATATATTTTACTATTGTAAGTAGGCCTACCCCTCTTAGATCATTATAAATAGGTCGTAAAATAGAAAATTTTATTCACGTGTGAATATGAATAGGGGTGAATCAGGTGTTTGAATTATCTGTGTATTTAAAAATTCTCAAGTTATTAACCCCCACGCCCCGCCCCACACACAAAACTTTACATCTCCTGTCTGTTGATTTATTTAAAAATAAAGTTTTGTTTGGTTAGTAACAATGAAGAGATTTCATAAAGACGATAAAGTCCTTTTACTAATGAAAAAGTTTTTAAATACATAAACATTAATTTTGGGTATTTGTTTCCTTACGAAGGTGTGGGTTGATTTACAGTTACCTACCCATTAAGGAAATGAAATTTTGCCGAGAAAATGTTGCATGATGAGAGGGAGGGGAAAAGGGAGAGTGCGGGGGTAAAACAGTGTTTTTTCCCCCCACTTCGGTGAATACAGGCAAGTTGTGACATTACGCTAGAGGGGTGAGATTATTGGTAAGATGTTAAGGGTATAGGATAGGGGGGTAAGGGTATTATTACTATGTCGTGTACCCAATAAAATAACTATAAAGTTAAATGTAATCTAGTATTTATATAAGTTAAGTATATTTAAATGGTTACTACATAGTATAGTGAACTTTTTGTTGTACAAAGTTACTATAATTTAAAAAAATAGTTAAAATAAGAACCACTTCGCAAAATTGTACCAACTCGTATTATAAGGTTTATAGAAATATTATCTATATTAATAAAATGAAGAGTTTGTATGTATGTATGTCTGTCTGTCTGTCTGTCTGTCTGTCATGAGTATTGCGCGATATCTATCACAAGTAGAGACCTGAAATTTTAAAATTAGAATCTCCTGTGCCTAAACATATGCACCTCGAAACTGGAACTTTAAATTTTATATTAGTTTTTTAATTTATTAAAAAATTGGGCAGGAAGAAATAAAATTAAGATAGTTTTTTCTCTCTGTTTGAAGCAAATAAAAGATTTTCCCACGATAATCACGCAAAATCTAGTACCTCTGCTAATTATTTTATAAAAAAAGAAATAAATTAAAAGATACTTCCATTTATAGCCGGTATATAACTAATTAAAATATATTACTATAGTTAATATTGCCACAAGCTGTTTTGTATGTTATTCCTATTCAAAGAAGAACAAAATAAAAAAATACTTTGCCTTTGTATATAAAAATACTAATATATTATTTTATTATTTAGAATGGTATAAGGGTTTATTTTTCCAAACGTCAAGTAAGTAATCATTTCATTTACATATGACTTTCATTACACTTAAATTTAAATTACAAGTGCCTATTTATTTACTATAAATTCTTAACTTCCTAGTCCCTATTATCATAATAAAAACTCGTATAGTCCAAACACGAAAGAAGAAGTGGCGGAAAATGAATTTCAAAAGAGTACACGTGTCAATTTTAAACAATATTATTATACATCTGTAAACACTTGGTCAGATATAATCGTCAACAGATTTGGTTGGAACTAAAGAATGAATAGTTTTATAACATTGTTAATTTCTTATAACAAGATAAAGTATTGGAATCGTGAGAAAATTTCGAGCTTGAGATAATGATACATCTTTACTTTTATGTGAATCCGAAATCCAAAAAAGTTGATTTCACCATCTGTATGTGCCTTTATCTTTCTGTCTGTCTGTCCGTGGCCACGAATCCAAAAATTGAAACTTGATATCTAGATTTTACAGAGGTTTATTTTGAAACATTTTTTGACTTAAATCCTAAACCTAAAATTAAGGCTCATTTATTGATGAATGATTTTAAAAAAAATTCCAAATCGTTCAAAAATGGCTCGAACGATTTTATTTAAAATTTATATCTAGGATTTGTTTGAAATGACAAATAGCATTGTATAAATGGTATTTGGTCAAAATTCGTTGAAGGGTAGTTTATTGATGGGGTATTTTTGAAAACTCAAAATATGTCGAAAATGGGTCTAACGATTTTGATGGTGATTGTGTGGTATGAAAAATTACATTGTACACTTGTTTTGAGGGTGAAAACCGGTTAATGGGTAGTATACTGATGGCTGATCTTTCAAAAACTTGAAATATTTTAAAAATATTTCTAATGATTTGGTTCCAAATGGATATCTTAACAGCATTCGACACGAAAAATCAAACTACATGTTTTTTTTTGGAAAACATTTCTGGTTAGTGTGGTTTGGAAATAACTGCTCTAAAAAACTGAAATAATTTAAAAATGACTCTTAGGTGTGACTACAAATGGGTTTATGGTGAGTTTTGACATGACATATGACACTATATACTATTTTTGGGGATAAAAAAATTGGTTAAGGGTGGTTTAATGATGATTGATTTATAAAATATTGATAACTATATTTTAAAAATGGTTCTGATGATTTGATTCCAAATGTGTAAATATTCGCAGTTTGAGAAAGTTTGTGCGTTTCACATACATTATTTTCTGTACCTGACGAAAGTGATATTTTTCAGATAAATATTTCGAATACATTCAAATTAAAATCACCCGAAACAAACCCAACAAAACTGTTCAACAGAAACCCAAACAGTAGAGGAAACCAACTTAAGCTTACACTACAGTTTCAGGGTGCGAGAGAAAAAAAAAATCTTCCACAGCTGCTNCCCCCCGTCAACACGAGACAAGCGCGTTGTTACCAACTTTACCAAAATATTGCCTTCAAAAGTGATGTGGCTAAAGTTCCCGGCTGTCTCCTGGGATGTATCCATCAAAACATTTTGAAGTGCCCATTATAATGATTCCTTAGAGGAAATAGTGGAAGAGATGTGACAGACACATTAACGAGAACCCAATAGAACGTCCAAAGAACCAAGGTCTGCTCAATTTTCTACCTTATTTTTTTTATAATAATTACAATTTATACGTTTTGAAACCCATTTGTGAAAGTTTAGTAAGGAGAGATTAATACAATTAAATCAATTGAATCAAATTTATTTGATTGGTTTTACTCACAATTAAAATTATGCTTTATTTAAAAATAAATTAGGTCCATTTTTAATTTACTGAAACACCGTGGCTACATTCAACATAAATGCCAATCGAAACAGCCTAGGCCTTAATTGTTACTGTGAATTTACACTTTAGCAAAAAAACAAAAAAAAAAACAAACAGAAACTTGATCACGTGACCAGCTCTAAGCCATTAGCAAGGTTTCAGGTCCATCCACGCTGTCTGCTCAGCGTGACTTTAAAAATAGATTCAGCTTTCCTCTTTCTGCGCGACAACATCAGTTTGAGAGACCCAATCGTATTTCTAAACCAACAGTCACAATCAATGCGTATGTGCTTTAAGCCAACCGGTTCAATCAATGAGCAAGAACTCGCAAAGCGAGATACTGTACTAGTAAACTCTTTACACCACGATAGCAGACTATACTCTATCTACGGTAGGAAAGGTGGTGACATCTAGCAGATGGTTCTTTATTGCAAACATTGACTGAAAGAATCATTAGAAGAGTTTGAAAACACTTTTTATCGATAATATAATATCACTGAGGCAATAATAATTATTTACTAATAGGCAGGCATTGTTTGCAATGAAGAACCTTTTGATAGCTGTCGCCTACTGTAACTATGTGGATAGCCCATATGCGTTTTAAGATGTAGTACTGGTACTGGGGGATTTTTTTTCTCAAAAGGGGGATAAGTACCATGGTCAGCAAGCAGATTTTTGTTAATTAAACATACGTTAGGTTGAGATCTTCATTGGCTACGCACCGTCATATTCACTCTCACCATCACTTCGTCTCGTCGTGACATGGGAAGAGCCTCCACGGAAAAGGATGTACGATTAGTACATTCGGGCTTCCCTCTTGGAAACGGTACATTAGTACTGACCAATCTTTCCACAAACTGGGTCACAGATGTATGTAGTCCAAACTTGCAATTATTATTATATACTATAATAAAGGAAATTATTATATAACGTGTTCTAAACAGGCTGATTATATCAGCACTCGATAAATAAACTATTTTAAATCTAGAACGGACACAACATCAGTCTCAGCGGTCGTCAATTCATCACTGTGAAATTGGAAACCCACATTTTGCAAGTGATAATTTTTTTTGCCCATGCCAGGATTTGAGCCTAAGTCTCTTAATTTGGTAGTAAGACATGCTACTGGCTGAGCTAAGGTGTCGGACATCCACAGTAAATGTCAGATATATTTGAAATTAAAATCAATATAATTTGGCTAATACGAATATTTGTTTCAAATGCTTTCCTCTCTACGTCCAGTTCGAACCTTTAGCTTAGATTGATTTTCTCCCCGATGCTTTTCGGTATTTGAGCTTCCTTTTTTTTTTAAAAAAAAAGGATACTAGTTCCCTGATAGCAGATTTATCCACCACCAAAATAAAAGTCCACGAAAACTTCCATGGGTAAGGGTGTCTACAGTACAATTTTTTTTACGAAGGGCCGTAAAGAAAATACAAACACTTTCATTTTTCGCGACCAATATTTATAAAATATATTTATATTATTAGTATAATAGTATATGTATTTAATTTATCTATCAAAATTAACAGTTGAGTATCACACGATTCGATATATGAACATCAGATAAGTCTCTTTCTATGGATATTGGACTGTATGTGTTGAAGTCGACCGCCGCGATAAATCAGCATTTCCCCAGACGCTCCGGATACGTTTTAAAGAGACGTGTGAAACTCGCAAGGGTACCTGTTGATACTTCCACGGAATGGTTTCCACGATTTCCTTACAAAGCGTTGGGATCACTGAAGGGTTTTCCCCCCACCTGGTTCTCACACGGAACTCCGTGGTTTACTCCCAAAGGAATGTTGTTTTTCCCCCCTCAGTGTTTTTTTGAAAATATTTTATTTTCTCCCCGCAAGTGGTGGTAGATTTAATTTTAATACTCACTATTTATTTTAATTCTAATGTATGAGGTATTTAACATACACATTGTTTACTGAATGATTACATTAACACATGACTTATAAACTAACTTAAATCTAGAACAGACACAACATCCAGCCCCAAGCCGTTAATTCATCATTGTGTAAAGGGACACTGACATTTCACCAATGATACATTTTTTAGCCATGCCGGGAATCGAACCTGGTACAACCAATACGCCACTGACTGATCTAAGGTGTCTGACAATATTCTCACTATTCATCTAGATTCCTTATATTAATATGGCGTCGTCAGCAAATGCCCCCAAATGGTAATGAAATGAATCGCACCGCATACAACTTTTATTTTTAGCACCGCATCACCTAGTCAGGTTATACGCATATGTATTAACTATGCTTATGAGTTAGGGATGATGAAGGTTGAATTTTAACGAAATGTATCCGCATTTTCGTGGAGGGTGTATGGAAAATTATATGGGAAAAACTATCCTCAGTAAACCCAAACAAAATTCTAACCCCAATTTCCCTGTCAAGGCAGTCCAGTATAACAATAAAGTGACGACATAGACGATGCAACCATCGAAGCAGGTCTCACCAAATTAATTCAAAAATGGGTTTGGTGTAAAAATAAATGGTCTGACACAATCGTATTTATATATTTTCTCATCTAGTTTTTATTTTATTTATTATATTTACTTTCTCTCTATCTTACAGGTAGAGAAAGTATTGTGATCGTCAAAAAAATCGAACTCGAGATTTTGATGAATTTTGACGTTTCATGACTTCCTGAATCCGAAAAAGTGGTTTTTGAATTTCCGTCTTTCTGTCTGTCTGTCTGTCTGTCTGTCTGTCTGTACCTCCAACTAGAGCCTAAACTATTTTACCGATTGAGCTGAAACTTGATATCTAGGGTTTTCATAGGGTTGCCCCGAGGGGTTTTTGGAATTGGATATCTACCCCTAAAATTAAGGGTAGTTTACTGAAGGGAAAAAAGAGAAAAAGTCGATTTTCTCAAAATCGGCTCTAACGATTTTGATTAAATTTCATTTATGAACATTAATAAATATTCCAAACAAAATGGCTACTCTCAATATTTCGGCAAAATGGCTTTAAGGGCTCCGGTCTGATGCGTAAATTAACATTTTTTATAATAGCTCCGAAACTATTTGAGATATGAAATTACTTAGCATTACAAATATGTATATATATTTATAATACAAATATTTTATTCGAAACATATTTTTATAAAATCAATAATTTTCAATCTATACGCAATTATATATATATTTTTAACTTTTTGGACATTAAAGCTTAAGTATTGCGATCGTAAAAAAAACTAACCTGAAATGTTGATGGATGTCGACGTCTCATGACCCCCCGAACCCTAAAAAATAGTCTTTGCAATGCCGTCTGTCTGTGTGTCTATTAAAACTTAAAATTAAGGGTAGTTTACTGAAGGGCAAAAAGAGAAAAAGTCGATTTTCTCAAAATCGGCTCTAACGATTTTGATTAAATTTCATTTATGAACATTAATAAATATTCCAAACAAAATGGCTACTCTCAATATTTCGGCAAAATGGCTTTAAGGGCTCCGGTCTGATGCGTAAATTAACATTTTTTATAATAGCTCCGAAACTATTTGAGATATGAAATTACTTAGCATTACAAATATGTATATATATTTATAATACAAATATTTTATTCGAAACATATTTTTATAAAATCAATAATTTTCAATCTATACGCAATTATATATATATTTTTAACTTTTTGGACATTAAAGCTTAAGTATTGCGATCGTAAAAAAAACTAACCTGAAATGTTGATGGATGTCGACGTCTCATGACCCCCCGAACCCTAAAAAATAGTCTTTGCAATGCCGTCTGTCTGTGTGTCTATTAAAACTTAAAATTAAGGGTAGTTTACTGAAGGGCAAAAAGAGAAAAAGTCGATTTTCTCAAAATCGGCTCTAACGATTTTGATTAAATTTCATTTATAAACATTAATAAATATTCCAAACAAAATGGCTACCCTCAATATTTCGGCAAAATGGCTTTAAGGGCTCCGGTCTGATGCGTCAATTAACATTTTTTAAAATAGCTCCGAAACTATTTGAGATATGAAATTACTTAGCATTACAAATATGTATATATATTTATAATACAGATATTTTATCCGAAACATATTTTTATAAAATCAATAACTTTCAATCTATACGCAATTATATGAATTTTTTTAACTTTTTGGACATTAAAGTTTAAGTATTGCGACCGTAAAAAAAAACTAACCTGAAATGTTGATGGATGTCGACGTCTCATGACCCCCCGAACCCTAAAAAATAGTCTTTGCAATGCCGTCTGTCTGTGTGTCTATAAAAACTTAAAATTAAGGGTAGTTTACTGAAGGGCGAAAAGAGAAAAATTTGGTTTTCTCAAAATCTGCTCAAACGATTTTGATTAAAATTCGTATCTAGGCGTTGATTAAGATTATAAATAAACTGGCTATTTTCATTTTCCTATGAAAATGATTTTTAGGGTACTTTACAGAAGCGTTAATTTCCGTATCTCCACAACTATTGGAGAAACTAAACAACTTATCATTGCAAAATTGTAGGACTATTAGAAATAAAAAACTTTTATTTGACATATATTTTTATAAAAGCAGCAGTTTCTGAGATATTTGCAAATATATTAATACAATTTTGTGAGCTTTAGTTGTAAACATATACTACTTAAGTCTTAACGCAATAATTCTCCAATGCCATAGAGTAATTAAATATAAGTATCTAAAAAAGTATGTTATTTTTCCTTAAATCTCTTAGGAGAAATGTTTGCATAGCAATGATCTATCTCCATTTTAGACTCAATAGTCAATATTTACATTTTTTATTGGTCAAAATGTATAAATGAATAATTAAATATCAATGCGATGACTTGAAGATCTGCAACGTCTTTTAAAATGTTAAAATTTTAACCAGAAATCGAAATTTTAATACGAAGTGTTGACCCTTTTGGAAGACATTAAACTGTTTGAAATTTTCTTAGGTGGACAAAGATGCGCCTCTTTTCTCATTGATTCTATATCATTGTATATTATTTTATGCGTGTTCTTATGTGGAGTGGTGATGATACAATGTACATTATTCCGTTCAGAAATCTTACGAGTTTATAGAAAGAGAGAGAAAGTCTGTGCGGTGTGCCGTACCATTTATTTTTCTCCAAAATCAGTCATCAGTAAACTAACCTCAAATATTTTTCTTTCGGTAAACGAAGACAAATTCTTATTTATCATGTAAAACACTACTCATAGATTAATTTTCAAACAAAATTGGTTTAGTCCTTTTTGAAAAAATTTTAATTTAAATTAATCAAAACGCTAGGGTCAAAATTATGGTTTAGCCTTAAACACGTATCATCTTGATATCAATTTTAATGAAATTTAACAATTCATTTTGGCTGTGGCTCCAGATACAAGCCAGTATGAGACACAGATATATATATATATATATATATATATATAATTATTTTGTGAGCCACTTTTAATTAATTTGGCTACAAATAGTATGTCAAAATCCATAGTAATGTTTGAACACTTACATTAATTTTTCCAGCCATCTTAAAAGCTTATTTTGAATGAAATAAGGTTTATTTTAGTTGATGTAGCTATAAATGTTACTACATCAACTTTCATCAAGGCACGCTCAAATACTTTTTAATTTAATTTAAAATCACTAACGTGTGATTGTTTTTATATTATGTGAAATAATTAAAATATATATTGTACAGTTTTTCTGTATTGCTTCTAGTGAAATGTATTTTATTCACACAGTTTAAGTAAACAAAAAAGTCTTCTTATACAGTTCAATTTTCATAAGAAGAGGTCTGGTAGATAGAAAAGCTAATAAATTTACTTTCACATATTCATACGTCAGCCACTTTAGATAGCTATTCTCAATACTTATAAAACAAAAATAATAAATTAGTAAAATGATAAGAATTCTGACCTCAAAAAAGTTTGTATTTTATAAAAGATCATTCATGCTCTCCTGTTAGACAGTTTCATAACACACCTGGCATATGATTCATACAGTCATTTTATGAGTAAAAAACTTTATGGAAGCTATAAAAGCTAATTAAACATTTTATATATTCATATTTCAAGTCATGTGATAAACGCAGCTGCTAACTTTTGATAGATAATACTATTACTGATGAAATAATACCAATAATATGGTAAAATATTATCATTACTTACTGTACAAAATTATGTTTGTATCTCATAAAGGTTTCTTCCTACCTAGCGTATAACCCGAACGGTTAGTAAGACGCGGTGCTAAATATTATTCTTCCTACTAGAACCTTACTATATGAGTATATTTTATATATATTTACGCCATACGCCCACTTTAGATTAGTGTGTCCCTACTCTAAAATAATCTTGATTTATTATTATAATATATTTTGTTTTTTCTTTGCAATTTTACTCCGTAATTTACCAAATATATTATTCTAAAGGCTGTGTGTACTAATATACTCGTAGTTTAAAATAATTTTATGCCCTAAGGTTAAGGCTCGTGATTTTAATTGGTTCTTCAGCTTCTTTTCAAGAAACTTCGGAGTATGCATCCATCTAACTGCATGAAACTAGGATCACATACTTGTCAAAAGTATAGGATGATTGACATTATAGCAAAAATGTTTTGATCGAAGACACTTTGCGATGCCCACCAGATACAACTAATTATAGACATATTTTATTTTAGAGTGAATGAACAGATATTTTAAATTAATGTCACTATTGATGTTTTAAAATTTAAGAGCTGTTTCGCGAAACATCTCGATAAATCGTTATACACATTTTATTCTAAATGGTTATCTAAATCTACTCACGGCAAAGAAGCTTTCTGATTGTGAATAAATACACATCGCATGCGCACTGATTGGGTTGGTTGGTATTTTAAAATTTGATAGGTGTCTCAAGCATAATATTATCGGGAAGAGCCGTATTTTTTTCACCACTTTTTACTATCCGTTTGGGCTGTACGTATATCTAGTAACTACAATAATTTGTTAGAGATGAATAAGGTTTAATTAAGAGGAAATTAACCCATTTGCGAGGAGAGAAAGTGGAAATCCACGTAGGAGAAAGCAACCACGATACACCCGACCGGTATTCATACCACGACCTCCCAGTCATCGGCAGTCCAGTCTATTGCGAGAGTGACGCTTTGACCACTCGACAACCAAAACGTGTCCAAACAAGATAAATCTATTTTAAGTCTATTTGAGAGAGCATAGCAGATGGCGCTAAATATTGTGATTGGCGTAGAGCTCCTCACGTGAGTAAGCTCCTGCCCGTCTCTTGTTTCTCGTCGGACGTGTGGATCCACAGTGATGGTTCCTACCTGTCTGAGTGCTGGTGTCGAAGAACGTGCTGGTCGTCTCCACCGTCATGGTCGCGAACGTCCCATCCGTTATCTGAGCGCTCGAGTCGCGGCGTCCTCGAGACCGCGTCGTTTCGTCCGACTGCGACGACTGACGCCTGAAGTTACGGCACCGTATCATCTCCTCCGTGGTGGACTGGCGGCGGAAACCCCTCGCGATCAGGATCTCCTCCGTCGTAGACTGCCTCCGGATGGCGGGCGCGTGCGTCTGAGGGGCTGGGCAGCTACGGTTGCAAGGGGACGGGTCGCGAGAGGAACACGTGGAGGAGGATTCCGGTGACCTGGGGGCTTGCCCCGGCCTGCCACCTCCCCCACCGCTGCCGGTGATGGAGGTAGACTGCCTGCGGAGCCGCCCCCTCCTGCCGCGTCCGACGGGGGAGACGTCGCCCTCCCCACTACGGTCCGGGGACAGGTGGGTTCGAGAGTCCCGGCGCCCCCGAGGGTAGCTCGCCGAGTCCGGGGATAGAGAGTCGCGGCGGGCCTTGCGGCCGGACCCATCCTCCAAGGGGAGGTCTGGAGAGAGGGTGGGTTGAGATCCCCGCCGGCCTCCCCACACACCTGGGGGTAGTGAACTCTCGTCTATCGCGGTGGACTGGCGGGGCAGACGTGGGTACTTGCTTGGAGAGGGTTCCTTGCTGCCGGAACGGCGTTCTGGAGAGGCGTGGGAGCGGGAATCCCTGCGGTTCTTGTAGTACACCTGCAAGCAGACAGTCGACATGTACTACTAGGACAAAAGGAGTGTGATAACAGTCAACATTCACTGGTAGGACAAGGGGACAAGGGATGGTTGCAGTGGACATGTCCGAGTACTACTAGGTCATGGTAGGGAGATGACTGTTTCACTGTCCAGAACTAGGATGGGTATCTTAATGTCAAATGCCATGGAACCTTCTTGACCAATAAGAATGAACTCATTCAATAACAGTAAAACAAACGAGGCAGAACAAGCATTTTAAGATGAAAACTGAAGCTTGGACAGTAATCTTTCAATTTCCCTTTAGTACTTTTTTTTATTAGCTTATATTAACACCCGGGTTATTTATGGTTCATCCTAAGTGTTGGGGTTGGGGGAGGGTAATTTTTTTTATCACCATGCCCTACTACCTGTTCAGGTTGTACGCATATATGATAATAAATATTCTAACGGGGTAGAGGTGAGGAAGAAATCATTTTAGAGATAATCTACTAGCATTTGCGTGGAAGGAAAGTGGGAAACCGTTCAGGAAAGATACTCCTCAGTGGAACTGACCAGGACTCGAACCTCAATCTCCCCTTCATCATCAGAGCAGTTTATCACGAGAGTGACACCTTAGACCATTCGGCCACTCAAGTGGGATATAAAACATTAACATTGCATTAATTAAAACAACTTTTATGAACTCTTAGCTCTACCTGTGAAATACTATTTTTCTGATCAACCATTTTGATCTTGTTGCTATACGCCATTATAAATACGAAATTAAAACGGAAACTTAATATATTAGTTATTATTGTGAATAGTGTAATAGGGCTTAGCACCAATCTAAAATATAATATTTTGCCTTCCACCCAGAAGATAATGTTACAGCTCTATCAAGTTAGTATTACCAGTAAAATAATATGAAAAAAATTAATATGTTGAAGCTAAGGTAATTTAAATATCTAAATGAGATAAATTTAGATTTGGGCCGAATATTATATTTATCGAATTCTTACATTTTCTTTTGAATATAGGATATTTAAAGATGTACAATTTTGGTTAAAGTTAAATATTCTAAATTTATTTTTAAAAAAAGAAGTTGTTTAAGGGTTGGTGCCACTGATAATAGATTTTACAAACACAATATCACTTAAGTCATAAAAAAAACTTAACACTTTTTTTAGTAAGATAATATTACAATTTTGTTCTTTTTAATGAATTTGTTATCATCCTAAATAAGCAAGTCTATACAGCTTATATTACCACTTGATTAACATTGCTCGTAATTGCATTAAAGATAAATTTTTTTTGAGATTCTTACTTATTCGAATCTCTCGAATGCCATAAAGTTCGAAATGTTCGAATAATTGAGGATTCGAGAATTTTATCTCTACAAGATAATGAATGTTTTATTGAAACATGATAAAAAATGTTTTGGCTTGTGAAATATGAGCAGGAAGGACTTGACCTTGACCGAGATATAGATTCCGTTTGCTTTGAAAGGTAGAAATCTTACCTTGACTGAATAAGCTATGGTCCCATCTTATAGCATACACCATATTGGAACTAAGCAAATTAAGTTTCTTTTAATGTTCGAATTATGATTATTTGCCCATTCGGGTCTTGCGCCTGTTTACGCTCTTGAGTTAAGAATGAGGAAGGTAAAATTCAGAGAGAATATACCTGCATTTGCGTGGAGCGGGAGTATAAAACCATCAAGGAAATAGATAATCTCATTATATCCGGTTTGGAATCTAAACCTGATCTATCCCTCACCGGCAGTCCAACCTATTGCGAGAGGGATGGATTGATCCATTCGACCACGGAGTAGGATCTGGTGAGCTTTTTACCTTTCTGGTTAAAAATAGAGGACTTGTAGATGTATTCTACCATTTAGTTTCCATTTAACAACTCAAATCTCGTAAGTTAATAGTAAATATATTATCTTTGTTTCTGTTCGGACTAATATTATCTAGAGGGATGTGAGACTAGAGCTCGTCAAGACCACGTGCTTAGAGCTGAACTTCACAAGTCACTTCAGATATGTGACCTGAGTGGTGGAGTCTCTCCGAGTGGCCAGCAGGGGATGGGCAGTTGGGGCTGGAGGGGTGCTGGTGCTGGTAGACGCTGTAGAGTTGGGAGGGGAGGGCATTGGCGCTGTGCTGGTGGACGCCATTGGCCCTGTCATGGACGTCGCAGATGAGGGACCAGCCATGGGAGACGTGGCTGGTGGTGTGGTGGAGCTCATGATGATGGTCGGTGGTGGCAGCATCTGGGTACCACTGTCGCTACTCGTGTGCACCGGTCCACTGTCTGACGCCGTCGAGGATGTTGAGGGTCTCTGGTCCTGCCTGTAGTAGATGACCGTGTCCGCAGCCCTCGACTCTCTCCTCCTGTGATGGTGGTGGTGGTGGTGATGGTGGTGGATCTTGGGAGGAGAAGGGGTGGCAGTGGCGGTCAAGGAGTCTCTGCGCCCGCTCCTGGCGCTCTCTCCCGAGCCGCGGCGGGAGCCCCCACCCACCATCGAGTCCCGCCGTCCACTCCTGGACGATTCTCCCGAACCCCTCCTCTGGGAAGGCTCTCTTGCGGTGATGATTGTCCCCGTTACTGTAGACCCGCGGCGAGACGACCATAGCCGCGCGAGGTCCGAACGGAAGTCTGATATCGCGGTGGTCGTCGAGTCTCTACGTCCTTTACCCCCTTTAAGACCCGGATCCGCGGAGGATTCTCGTCTTTTTCTCATGGCGGCGACCGTCGACGAATCCGTGGTGGCCGCCCTCCCCCACGGTAGGCTTTTCGCGATGTCCGCCAAGGTCTCCCTCCGGCAGAGCTGGTTGTTCTTGCTAGCTCTCGATCCTTTGTTCACCCCGGACCCTCCCCACTCCCGGAGGATGTCTGTTAGTTGCGCCAAGGAGGAGCGACGACGTCTGGTCACGTTTCCCGACGAGGGCGGGGACGTCTCCTGTGTCTCTGTCGGGGGAGAGATGGTGGTGATCTGGGCTGAAGAGTCGCGACGCCCCGCGCCGAGACGCTGCCTCAGCGTTGACTCCTCCACCTGCTCCCGGACAAGGTCGTCCCAGCCGTTCCCGCCTTGCCATACCAACCCCACCTGGTGGCTCAGGATTGGCAGGTTGCACACGAAGCAGATCGCGGTCATGGTCCTGAAACAAAATGGCCGAGCACTGTCAGTGGACTGATGAGATCTGTCACCCAGCCGAGGGACGTGCACGGAGTATCGTTTTACAAGGACAAACTCAAGTACGCTCTGAGTGATCTAAAGATGCTTGACATGAGAAATCTGCAAACTGCATGGTCCTGAAACAGAACACATCACACTTTCCATAGGAAGTAGTTTTTTCTGGAACTGGACAAAAATCTGTTGGTATACTAGCAACAAAAGGATTACTTTATTAGTGACGGCATCTTAGTTTTATGTCTTTCACCGTGTAAATATTAATAATAATACTAAGAAAAGATTGTAATTCTAATAAGACCTTTAATCTCTCCCCTGTGAGATTAATTTGGTTTCGCACACTGAAAAAATAGACCTGATTTATAACTTAAGATTATAAACTGTTTGACTAGGAGCTTCCTTTACATATCAGATGGTAGATTTTGAATAAAGGTAAATGTACAGTATGATAAAACAAAATGTCAAAATATACTTAATCAAATAATATACTTATTTAATATTTCTAACCCAACCTAATATCAAAATAAATGATAAAATATGTCATAGTAACCAATTTTTGCTAATGATAAAATATTGTCATTCTTATGCTTAATTTAATTTAAATTTTAGTGTTACACGTCCTACTAGAATATTCTAATACCAACTCTAATAGGGTAAGGTCAAGTTAGGATCGATTAGGATATAATTTTAGAGGATGTTTACACTAGTATGCGTGAGAAGAAAAAAACACCTCACTAAAATCCTGACGGGATTCGAGCCCCAACTTTCCCTTCATAAGCTATCCAGCCAGATAAGACGAGATTAACACTTTTTTCGACGTTCCTACCAGTGCTATATTAATTTTGTATTAATTAATCTTTGTTTTGAATGGATTGTTCTAAAAATGATAAAAGGCTGTAAAATTATGCGCACATTATAATTACAGAGCACCCACCGATTAAAATAGCTTCCACCCCAAGATAAACAGCATTTGTGTTAAATTGTAAAAAAAAAAAATGAGGGGATTAAGAGATTATTTAGGTCCGTCAAAATTCAAACAAAACTACGGGCATTGCCATATTACTTATCTGATGCGCAGTTGCGCGGCTTACTGCTATGGTGAGTAAAACTTGTTTAGACTCTACTTGTTATTTATTTTTTTATCACTCTCCCTGGACATTCATTGGACAGGTATAAACTAAAATAAATCCCCAATGAGGTATGTATGATTGGTCAAATGAGGAGGGAGAAGGGGAGAAATTGTGTCAGGTACATATAGTTTCAAACCCTGTCAACATTCCGCGTCACACCTCTGATAATATGTCATTAATACTCATTTTTAAACTCATAAAATATGCATTATTTCATCCCTCTTTACGTGAACTAGCAAATAAGTTATATGGATTATAGTTCTATTCAAACTAATAATTATGAATAATTTTATATGTAAATCACTGCAAGTGGGTAGTTTAGTAAACATCGTAAATTAATACGTCTACTGAGACGTTATATCCCGCTTGAGCTCAAGTTTTAGGATCGTCTTCTAGGGGAACACCCAATTGGCAACATTCCCCTGGATCGAGAACTTTAAAATATATCTAGACATCATCGATGACTAGAATAAGTTTATAATAAAGTCTATTTCACGTGATGAGACGTAAAAAATAAAGTTTTATATATACCGGAGTATTTACTAGAGTTTATTATCATGTTTACATTAAATGAGCTTTTACCGCAAGGTACTACACTATAATCTCTAATTCGACATTGGTTAATTCGAAATATTGGATAATTCGAACCCACCATGAATCCACATGAAATTCCTATTGAAACCAATGGCAAAAAAATAACATTTAATTCGAATTTTAGAAGGAAATATGTGTATAGTTCGAATTTCGAAGCCTATACATTGTAAATTTTATTGAGTTGGTACTCATTTCAAACCTAGCTCAACTATCTTTATTAAATCACCCCAGATGCCAAGAACGTCACATAAAGTTAGTTACTGAAGCATAGTAAAAGAGAAAATGGGGAATTTTCCTCCGACGGTGAGCGAGTTTCCTAGAATAAAGGATGTGTTGGCTTTCATTGATTTTGTATGACATTGGAATCACGTAACGCCCTTTTGGACAGATTTAAGTCTGTAATTTTCGTATGTTCATTTTTCTAATTTTTAAAATTTTGTTTTTAAGCTTATCTTATTTTTTCTTGTACTTGTCTATATATGTTCTAAATAGAATATTATGTGAAATGTGTGTGTTTATTTGTAGCATATTTTATTTTGAGGTTATTAATTTATTATGTACCATTAGCCTATATACTATTAAAAGGAGTTTGTTCAAATTTTGAATATTTATAATTGTTTTAGATATCTCTTGGAGTTCAGATTAAAAAAGTTATGATTTGTAAAATTTACATACATTTCAATTTTCCCTTTTATAAAATACAAGCATTTTTTTGGTAGTCAACAATGATATAATTCTACAAAATTATTAATATTATTTTATAGGTATGGTTTCGAAAGTGACAGCTGCAGATAACATAACCTGACGTACGAATAAGTGAAAGAAGATCTATTAACTTTTCTCGCTGTTAGATAGCGCCCTTCTTATGAAAATTGGACTATAGCTCTTAAGAAAGACTATCTTTATATGGGATGGAACGAAACACGAGTTTAGGTCCATATCTTTTAAGTTTTTATGACAAAAAACTTTTTGGAGCAAAATAAATCAAGAGTTGCTTCAGTATATTAAATTTATTTTAATTTTCTACACACATAAATTTCAACAGTTTTTCAATTTCTATCATGAGAATACTGACCGGGACGTTCTCTCTTTATTTAAAAAGTTTTCAACCTACTATGCCAGGTTTTATACCTGATTTGATTTCGTGTATAGCTTCTAGTCTCTGCTCTTCCAACAAATCTCTCATATTATGTTTGGTATTACATTATCTTATGTTAGAATAAATCATTTCCGGCTTTTTGCCAGTGTGCTAGTTCTGTCTATACATATAGGATGCTTTATATAATTTATTTTTATGTTAACCGCTTTTTAATTTCTCTTGACACCTCACAGAGAAAGATTTGTGATCGTCAAAAAATCGAACTCCAAATTTTGATAAATATCAATGTTTCATGACCCCTGTCTGTCTGTCTGTACCTCGGCTAGATCCGAAACAATTTTACCTATTGGGCTAAAACTTGGTATCTAGGGTTTTGATAGGGCTCCCCCGAGATGTTTAAGGAATTAGACATTCAACTCTAAAATTAAGTTTAGTTTACTGAAGGGTAAAAAAAGAAAAAAAGAAAATTCTCAAAAATCGCTCTACTGATTTTGATTCAATTTTATATCTATACTCTGTTTATCATTATAAACAAGATGAAAATTTTCATTTGCTCATAAAAACGACTTTGAGGGTACTTTACATAGGGGAAATTTTTTATAATTTCCTCGCACCTATTTGAGATAGGAAATAACCTATCATTGTAAAATTGTAGTACTATTAACTATACAATATTTTTATTTGACAAATGTTTTTATAAAACCAACAATTTGTGAGCTATAAGCAAATAGAAATACTTTTGAATTCAGGTATTTGAAAATGAATTTGATTCTTATACTCTTTGGTGGACAAAGATACTTCTTTTTTCTCAGTTTCTCCTTAACGGTGTTCCTAGTTCATAATACTATAGAGTAAGTAAGTAATAGTGTTTATTATTTCATTAAATATCTTTGGTTTAGTGTTTCTACCGATCGGGCTAAAACTTGGTATCTAGGTTTTTAATAAGGTTCCCCCAAGGAGTTTTTGGAGTTAGGATATCCAACCCTAATATTAAGGGTAGTTTATTGAAGAGTAAAAAAAGAAAAAATTATTTCTAAAAATTCTCTGTAACAATTTTGATTAAATTTTGTATCCAGCCACAATTTAACTTTACAAACAAAATGGTAGTTCTCATTTACCCATGATCATTATTTTGAGGAAATTTACATGAGCAGAAATTTATAATTTTGATAATATCCAAACAAATATTTGAGGTATGAAATAGCGTATCACTTTAAAATTGTGGTATTATCAAAATATTTTTAATAATATATATATATATATATATATATGTATGTTAATGGAGATATTTGAAAATGAAATAAAGATTGTTATCCTCTTTGGTGAAGAGGTTTTCCTTTTTATCATTGTTTCTGTCACAGTGTAAATTATTTCAATTATGCTCTTTAGTGGAGAATTTATGCAACAATTTTAATTTTTTTTGTTTCACAAGTCTTGCGAATTTTTACTATATGTCTCTACTTTAAGACAAAAGAGAGATAAAGTTTGTGCGGCGCACGGTACCATTTATTTATTATACAAAGTGTATTGTATTATAAAGGGTTCATATTTAAATGCTAACATGAATTTTGTTACAAAAACCGCTCTGTACAAAATATGTCCAGCCTTTTATAAAAAGGTGCTTATATATTAAAAATATAATATCTTGAGATAATATAAACTCAAATATTTCAGTTAGACAAATCAGTATCACATCAGGCTTTATCATTGCCTCGGGATGTATATTTTAACTTACGTAACTAAAAAATAATATTTCAATAAATTTGTTCAACTTTATATAACTGTCGAGAAGATAAATTAAACCTCCAAAAAAGCATAAATAATAGTAATAATAATAATAACTGGATGATACCTTTTCGATTCAAACTTATTCTGAGGAGACTCAACTAAAGTTTTATTTAAATAAACATTAGAAGGAAATTAAAAATAATGGTAACCAAAGTGAGTCTCTTAATGTGTACGTGTAGAAAGTTATATTTATGTAATTACATTACTTTCACTTGTAAGGAATTAATTTGATAGAGAACTGCTTTGTGTTTGTTACCTATAGCTTTACTCAACTTTAAACCTTTGGAACCAATGTCTAGAAAGTAATGTTAATGACCTAAAGCAGTTAGATGGGGCTATATGTGTAGCTTTTATTATCTCACTATATAGTGCCTTCCTTGTTTGTTATCATTAATGGTTTATTCTCTATAACCATTTATTTATAAAGTATCGTTAACAAAATACTCTTAACCTAGTTTTACAATTTTTTGTCTTAGATAACGTATTTCCTTAAAGTAATATACATATATATATATATATTGTTTTTTAAGAACCACGTTTTACTACCCATTCGAGTTATACGCTTTTCAGTTAAAACCACATTCGTAAAATTTGGACAACGTTTAATTGACCTTACATCTTGTGTGATACGGTTATTATCAGGCTGATCACTTTATCCGAAGATTGTAGATACGAGCTCTACTGAATTATTTTAGTAAGCATTAACTATGTGTGAGGTTTAGATATTAAAATTTAAAACATATTGTTTAATCCCTTAGAGTACATGAAAAAGATTATTAGATTTTTTTGTATAATCCTCTGAATATGTAGCTTTATAAAATATTACTTTATTACATTTTATAGAAAGCAAGATCATATTTTATAATAGTAACATCGTCAATAAATTGCCGTTGAGTAAAATATGGTGCACGCGTTTTAAGGTGAATTTCCCAAATGTATCGCCATGAGACCATGGGAGGGTGTAAGAATAATGTATTGATAGTATATATTTCCCCTTATAGGTATGTTATAAATGCAATGTTCAATACAAAGAAAGATCCAGAGGAGAAATTGCTTGAAATAAAACTACAATTTTATTAGGATGGGAAAGGAACATTCAATTCCACGTACCAAAATCCCACAGCCATATAACTCTGAGAAACTAGAACAATAAAATAACCGATACCACAGACAGAGAAGAAGACAATTTTCAGAATCACTCGTTGCTGTTTTATTTTAGTATTTGTTACTATTTTAGACGTTATAATATATTTACGTAAATGCAATTTAAAGTTAATACTATGTTAATGAAGCTAGGGCTAGACATAAGTTATTTTAAATATTTAGTGTTGTTTTCTAAAAATAATTTTTACTCAAAGGGAAGGAAGCTAGAAAATAAATCGAGGTAAACATCTTGGAAGGTGTAAAGGATGTAGGAATCTACTTGAGTTAAAATAGTAAAAATAGTAAGCTAATGATCTATATCTCAAAGCGGAATTCTATAAAACGTTGCTTTGGTTTCAGAGTAGTTTCTGAAAATTAACTTACATCTAAATTGTTTGGTTTTCAGTATTTTTAAATAATTAATAGGTCACTGAATATAATTTGACTTACTTAAATACTTTTTGACTACATTTGTATATTAGCTTACCATTTTAAAACTCTTTAATTCGTATTTTTTAGCTACTAAACCTTATTCTGTTTTCATTGGATGTGGAATAAAAATAACACTATAAACTAAAGGAAGCTTTGACCTACAAATACCATTTAGATAATACTTTATGATTTGAAATACATTCTACTCTTTCTAATAATTGATTTGTTTTATATCATCTTTAAACTTGTTTTTTATTACCTTCTTTATCTAATATTTCACTTGGTTTACCTAAGTCAAATATGTAATACCAACCAACAAATACATTTCAATCTTCTTAATATGATTATATACTATAATAGCTTAATTTGAACGTATTTTTTTAGTTTAATATACTTTTAACTATTTTATGTAAAATTGTTGTGCAATTCCACACTACGGATGAAAATATTAAATTACAAATACGGCATTCAAACGAAATATTTAATCTACATAACATTATGCGTTAACTCCACTTGATTAAAGTAACTACTACGACAAAAAGTCGACAAATAACTGCACCTAAACATTGTAATATTTAATAACTCCATGTTACAATCACCTGACATGCTATCAAAATAGCGAAATATCAAACTTAGATTCCAATGGAATTATTTAACACAATGTTTCAGAGGACAATCAAAAACGAAGAGAAGTCCATTTATGAAGAAAACAAAAACTAGTTAATAAATAGTAGAACCTTAAAACAGACATAAGCCATGAGTCATAAACGAGGCGTTTATTGGAAAAATACCAATATTCAGATGCAAGATTGAGTTAAAATATTTCTAGGGCATGCCATTCTACGTCTGGCGATGCAGTGCTTTATTTGTGCTCGGCAGATGAAGAACCAACTATGAATACGATCTGTCTACAAATTCTTTATAGGCATGCTTCCTGTCAGAACAAAGTGCTTCATAAAATACATTCTCAAAAAAATGCATACTAGAGAATGTGGTGCAACAAATGCGTAAAAAATATATAAAAAAATAACGAAAATATAAATTCAGCCATAAAAGTGTTTTTTTTCTAATGCAAAAAAAAAGTTGTGCTTGTGTTATTATTATAATTAGTAGATGAGTGATTTCGTATCAACATTTTCAAAAATAAATATATATTTAGCATATGAAAAATGAGCAAAACAAGGCTATGCATGGCTAATTTTCATTCGTTTCCCAAGATATATATATTTTTTTCAAATAGAAAAGTTCAAATAGAAAAGTTATTAATTTGAATTTCATAAATGGAAGACCTGTAGTGGCGAAGACGGGGAGATGGAAGCGCCATTTCTCATTCTCAATTCTCCCGCTAGATGCCAGTCGCGTCTAGATACATAACATGATCAATGAATGTGACGTCATGAAAATTCCTCTTCGACGAAGTACACTCTATCCAAATAGTAGCGTCCGATAGAAATGGTGCTCATTTATGGTCAACACAAATCATTCGCAAACTTGATAAGAGTACAGATACAACATTATAAAAAAGACATTTTCCTATTTCACAGAGTTAAAATAAACAGTTAAAAGTATCAAACATGTAAACCAATTGCTCTAACATGTTCATTCAGTGTAATATATTTATTTATAATTAATGTCATATTATGCATATTCATCTAATATATTATATTATAAAATACATTTTAGTGTTTGTATTGATGGCACTTGATCACAAAAATTACTACCCTTTTCTCGTTGAAAGAAATGTACTTTTAATATTACTACGCCCCTAATTTGACCTAATTATCTCTCCAGTCACACACATATATAACGGTATATAAATATATTTAATCATATGGCATATATTATACCCTCTGTGTGGTCTAGTGGTCAGAATTCCTGGTTATAGATCTAGAGGACCCGGGTTCAATCCCCGGCGATTTCAGAACCTTTTGTGAAGCAGCGAATCCGGCACGGGGTCAACTCTATCTTCACCAACATGCGGCGGCCCGAGCCGGTTTGTATAGCTCGCTTGCGGGCTGACTCTATGGCGTTTTTATCATAGTTAAATATTAAGCTCCTATAGCACTAAATTAACTATTCCTTGGCATGAATCTACCCTCAATCATGTGTTGGTCAAATCGTTGTTTTCACTAACACCAGTTCCACATATGATCTGTCACAGCAGTTTTCTCATTCCTTCTGTAAGCTATTGTGGGTGCATTTAAAATAAGCTTCCCTCCCAATCATACCCCCATGTATGAAGTAGCATTGGTTTTTTAATTTAATTTTTTTATGGATATTTTTATCACCACGTCTTACTACCCGTTCGGTTTATACGTATATGTACTAATTACGCTAATGGTTTTAGGAACGAGGAAGGTTACATTTATAGGAAGTGTACCTGAATGTGCGTGTAAAAAGAGTGGACAATTATTTTTGTAAAATCCACTCTCATTACACCTAACCGAGACTCGAACCTCGATCTCCCCGTCATCGGCAGTCTAGTCTTCTTCGAGCATAATGCCTTGGACCATGCGGCCACCAAAACAGGCTACGGTTTATTAAAATAATTTAAAATCAGTTTTATCTCAAAAATTAGAGATATTTTGACTAAATTTGATATTTATAAAATGATCTTGGCTACAATTGTAGAATGTTAATTGGTCCTACTAAATTTAATAAAAGTTTAATTTATAATTATTGATTATGTACTAATATATATTGATTATAACATTTGAATTTCATAAATGGCCCCATTTAATGGTAAAGAGCGATAATGCCATAATGCTTCAACTAGGGCATTTCTGGTAGCGTTGTTAATTTGAATCCTGGGCGGGTCGAAGTTACTTTGTACTAAGGTGGGGTAACATTGAGAGTGGTACGAGGCGCTCTGGATACTTCATAATCTACTGTTCCAGGCGTTAATATTTTCTTAATTAGTGTTAAGGTGGAAGCTTAGGGCAGAGTATTTCTCATTTAAAAAAAAATCAAAACAACCCGCCTCGGTGGCGTGGTTAGCTAACGCGCTAGTTTCGTGTTGAGCTAGACTTCCTAGGACGGGAAGATCAAGGTTCGAATCTCGATCGGATGAAC
>CABFWB010000400.1:207020-220796 GCA_902151455.1 Timema bartmani | reverse complement strand
GGGGGGGGGGGGGGAGTTCTTAAATGGTTTTCCACTCTCCTTCCACGTAAACGTGGGTTCACTTCCTCTATATTCAACCTTCCCAAGACCTAACCCATTAGAGTATAAGTACTTAAGCGTATAACCCGAATGAGTAGTAAGATACAGTGCTAAATATTATTATATACAAACTGTTTTGTCAAAATAAATCAAATCTTGCTCTAGTACAAACATAATTTAATTTTCTTTATATGGTTACCTCAACAGTTCTTGAGAATATGTCATGAATATAGCGTCATTAGATGAAAAACTTTTAAATTAAGAGAAAAAGTTTTCATTAGATATCAGGACACCCTTGACAGATATTCAAGAACTGCTGATGTCATCATGCGAAAAAAAAATCAAACTCTATATTTCTACTGGGGAATTATTTGACTTCTTTTGATTAAAATACGTTTTAATAAAAAAAAAACTGTTTAGCTACTGCTTTTAAAACATGTTCCCTACACTCCCACCTTAAGAGCCGTCTAAAGAAGTATTAGTTTTAACAATTATATCAAGTTTTGAGAGGCTAAGGGATTTGAATCTGACCACCCTCTTCCACTAACTACAGTCCTGTTTTGTCAGAAACGATTATAAAACTTGTAAGAATATATTATTAGACATAAACTGGTTTGTTGGAATTAGGTAATCTCTCACTGTCTACAGACGAATTAAGCGGTAGTAGTAGAATGGAAGTAGAAATAGGTTCGCTAAATATTTAAAGTTATCTCTACAGCCAAATTTACTCGACCAAGATTGGGATCCACCCATGCAGCCGTATTTTCTTATGCTATATAAAACATATTATTTTTAAAATTCAGTCTTTTGGAGGTAATCCGCACCTCATTACAAAATATTATTTATACTTCTACCTCGTTAATCATTACTTTTTAAATCTCTAAACTTCACAAAACTCCCGTAATGGTTCGCGAAACATCCACGCTACATCTTGCTTCTCCAGCGCTGCAAAACACAACCCTTACATCGCGCTTCCTAGCGGTAAACATAATAAACTACTGTATTACCGTATACAGTGGCGCTTCACTTGGCGATACAGTAAACTGTTGGAGTCCTCATGTCTACCAAAAAATGAATAATACGTAAGGGACAAGGGTGTGTATTTTTTGTATGTAGAACTTAGTGTTTTTTAATTCGTGTGCACCACATCTTACTACCCGGCTGGGCTTTCCGCATATTTACACTAGGGGAGTATGCGCAAGGAAAGGTAGAATATAGAGAAAACTTATCCACATTTTGGTGGAAAGAGAAGAGGAAACATTTATGAGAAACACTCTCATTTCACAGTTCACACGGCTGGGATGCAGAATACGACCTCTCCATCACGAACAAACCAGACAATACGAGACTGGAGCTTGTGTACACATACTTACCAGTGAGAGTATCATGGTTTATTAACGACTTATCTAATTAGTAGAGATTAGGAGGTAATATTAGAGGATATTTTTTGGCATTATCCTGAAAAGAATACGGAGAAATGAAAATGACGCATGATAAATTAATTCCTTGCTTAAATTTGGGTTGACAAGTGCACCGCGAGTCTAGCTTCTTATAATACTTGCTCACTGCTAAGTATAACATTAAATTACAGTTTAGACAAATTCACTTCTTAAAAACACATTACGGCCTACTCTTCAGACAAATTTGAATTACTATAAAACTGTAAACTCTACTATTTTAAAAAGGAGTCAACCTCAGTGGTCTTAGGGTAAAGTGCTCTCCTCAGGAGCCGATGTTCGTGGGCTCTTATCCAGCCAGGGCCGGTTAATTTTTCTTGAGCGAAAAAATTGAAAGCATATTTTTCTTCGAAGGGGAATTATAGGAGTATGTCCCATGTCGATTGTGGCATGTTAAATAGCTTGGAAGGTATGTGAAAATACCTTTCCCAGCAAAATTGGTGAACCCATTCGATCTTTCTCAGATAAATTCTCATGTGCTGATAAAATCGATCTGTGCAGACATTGAACGTTAAATACCTCAAATAAATAAATTTAAATAATAAAAAACACTAATATCATCAGACACGACTGTAGCTACCCAATTAAAATAGTCAACACCTACTCAATAGACTAGACTACAGATTACGGGAAGATTGAGGTTTAAATCTCAGTCGGGTCAGTAGTGAGGGTAGTTTTTTTCCCCTCTAAATGGTTTCCCTTTCCCCTTCCACGTAAAATGCTGGTAGATTACCTCCGTTTTACCTGAGCAGGTAGTAAGACGCGGAAATTAAAACAAAAGTTTAATTTGGCAATATTTATTTAAACTATTTCGTAAACTTTTTTTTGTCAAACTCACGAGAATTCACCCACCCAAGTTGTGAGTATTATGTTCAGAGGTGCGAAGAGGGAGAAAAAAAGGGTGCGAGTCCAATGGTGAGAGGTGACTACGCACTTTTTTTTTTCTCTCGTTTTTATATTAAACCGGGTAACCTTGCCCGAGGGACTTTCTTCATTTGCATATGAAAACACTTGGAAATATATGGGTGGAGTTTCGGAATATTATAGCCTCAATACCGCACTATTTGTTCCTACACGTTCCCATCCAAGAAAAAAGAGGAGAATGCGGAGAAAGGAAACAGGAAAATAGATTCTTTAACACGTTTTGAGACACTGAATAAAGCTATGAATTTAGTACTAAACTACGATTATATATTTATTCTTATATATATTTAACTAGCATGACGTACCCGGCTTTGACCGGGAGAAATAGTTTAGGGAAAAAAGGGTCAAATCAATTAGTTTTTCCAAAAATGTTAATAAAAAAGTGTAGAAAAGATTAAGACTAAGAAAGGTAAAAGAACAATAAGGTAAATAATATTTACCTTTTTTAGGTAGGTTGACCTTTTCAGCCCGTTTACTCTTTTTTTCCTATTTGTCCTTTTTAAGCTTTTAATTATTTGGCCCTTTTGTAATATTTGCCCTTTTATACCTTTGTCCTTTTGGCACGTTTTGCCCCTTTGACCTTTTTTTTCCTTTTCACATTTTTTCTCTTTCACCTTTCTTACCTTTAGGCAAATTTGGCCTTTTTTTACTCTTTTTCCCTTTTGGAACATTTTAAACCTTTTTTGCCCTTTCCCCTTTTGTTATTTTGCCAGTTTTGCCCTTTTTGATCTTTTCCTTATAGCCCATTTTGCCCATGTTTCACTTTTAATCCTTTTTACACTCTTCTTGCCTTTTTTTTCTATATTTTAAAAAATATTCTGAGATTTACTTTTACACCTTTTATATGAAGTATTCGGTTTACTCCGGATGAATATTTTAGGGTTAAAAGTTAAAAAGAGCATAAAGGCTACAAATTGATTCCAATCAAAATTATTTTTAAAAGGGAATAAGTTAAAAAAGGATAAAATGGGTAGTAAGCGAAAAGGAAAAAAAAATTAAAAAGGGCAAAAAGTAAATCTAATAAAAATAAAAAGGGTATAAGATTTATTAGGGTCAAAAAATAACATAGAAAAGTAATTTTCTATAATCGTTGTATCAAATTCGAGTTCTTTCATTTTCCGGGCTTAAATTTGGAGATTTGATATGTTCAGGCGTCGTTCAGCTCTCCAGGATTGAATATGGACTTATGTCTAACACCCGCCTCGGTGGCGTAGTTGGCTAACGTGTTAGTCGTGTTGAGCTTGACCGCCAAGGACGGGGAGATCGAGGTTCGAATCTCGGTCGGGTGAACTGGGGGTGATTTTTCCTAAATGGTTTTCCACTCTCCCTCCCTCCCAATTCCTAATCCATTAGCGTAATTAGTACTTAAGCGTATAACCCGAACGGGTAGTAAGATGCTGTGCTAAATATAATAAATGTCTAACTTTCATTCTATATCACACCAAAAGGTGTAATTTATATTTGTTTTATGAATCCCCATTTACCACTTAGTCATTTTGAAATTAAAAAATTAAAAGGGGTGGTTTTTATACCACCTGACATATTTAATTCTTCTACCACATTAAAAATAATTTATTATTTTACTTTTGGGGATTATGAAAAACCCCATTTCACCAGCCTTCTTACTAAATAGTTAAATATTAAATCTCTATGTCTTTATTTTGTTATTGGAGTAATCCCTGTTCATTCCTGGTAAATTTAAACTTTCTGCCTTACCTAAAAGTTTTTTTTATCCATCCTACCCCTGCCCCCACCTATATTTTCCATTAAAAATAATCTTAAGTATTTTATGGTTATTTTGAGTGTTCTTTACAGCTCTCACTTATTTTAAAGTAGTATACAACACGGAAAACTAGTTGCTTCCATTAGTTTTTAAAATTTAAAAATCCTAAACCCTTTTCTCCTATTGACTTAAATTTTCATATTTATTGGTTTATCTGGAGTTTTATATCTACCTGCCTGCTAACTTCTGTAATGAAAGCTTGAGCAATTTGAGCTCTTTATCTTGTAAAGTTTTTAAATTATATATTTATGACGTAAGTATTTTTCAATTTGAGATATTAAAATTGTACTTTATGAAAGAAGACAGTACATTTCTTAAATAACCTAACTAACACTATGAAGGAACCTGTACCCATAACTTTATTCACCAAACAATCATTGAGGAAAGTGAGATTTGCATTTCCCCCATAATATATATTTTGTTTGTTCCGAGATCTCATTAGTAAGATTTAGCTATCAACTGACTTAAGATGTCGGAGGGCCACACAAATAAAAAACGTTTTAAATAATATGTCAATAAATATGTTCAAAATATAGTTAATCTGTTCAAATATAAGTAAACACCAAGCTCGTGGTTTGTTGCAAGACTTGATTTATTATAAAGCTTATTTTAAAAGCAATACGACATAAATTAGTTATTTTGTGTGTGATTAGTCAAATGGAGACCGCCTTTGAGGTCTAGTTGTCAAGAGTTTCTTGCTACCAATCTAGAGGTCCATGGTTCGAATTCCAGCGCTAACAGATTTTTCTGTGAAGCAGTGAATCTGAAACGGGGTCAACTAATCCTCGTGAAGACAAAAGAGGAGTTACTTAAACGAAAAAGTAGTGGTTCTGGTCTAGAAAACTGAAATTAATGGCCGGATGGTTCTGTAGGGTGACCAAATGACACCCTCTATCAGGATAAGTTGTAACTATCTTCGCAAGCAGATGGTGGCCTCTTGGTCGGTTTGCCTCTATAGTGGGATGACGCTATGGGGTTTTTTTTAGGTCAAAAGAAAAGTGAGTACGAAGGAAGAGTTTCCTGGTACAGTTTCGTCAATCTTTGTGTGACCCTGCAACCACTCGCGATAAGCGTCTGGACTGAATATTAATAACGTGTGTATTTTTAATACTCCTCTTATTAGGTATTGAAATATTATTCAGGTAATGAGAAATGTCCCCCCTGTTTACACATGAGTGATTCTACATAATAAAAAACCGACGGCAAAAATTTCCTCCAACGTGCGTTGAATTCCATTCCATCATAAGAAAATATTTCCTGCATAGCGCGTTCGACATCATTTATTAAAATCTTGGTTTTAATTAAAATAAAACGTAAACATTCCTTGTGGGGTGAATATTATGTAAGTAAGTGATCCAATATCATCCTTAAAATTGTGTCTCTTTTAGCTGTGTAAGATTAAAAAATATGTGATAGTTGATTAAATCACAAAGTAAATTATTTAAAAACGAACACAATCCTTTTAGAATGTTAGAAAACATTCTAAAATAGTATTTCAAGTGAGGAGTGTTGAAATAAGAAATAATAAGACTTTAAAATTGAATATACTAATATGGTTTTTATGTAAATAATATGGATTGAATCATTAAAAGTTAATTGACATTTATAAAAACTAATTTGACCAAATTCTGACGAAAAATTAAGTTGATGAGATTTGCTGTTCGACGATATTTTCCTTATTTAGATATAAAATGTAGAATAAAAATTTATTTAAAAAAAATGACAGAAATGTTTAAATAAATGAAAGAGGTAAAATGATTTGTAAAGAATTGACTAATGGTTGTAAATTGGGAGTATAGAATTTAGTATCATCAATTCAATTAAAAAATCTTACTATTTCTTACAATACTTTTAGTTTTTATTTCATTCTTCCTTAATATATTTTTGCAAAGATAATTTCCCCCTTTTTATATCTATTGACATAATTTAGTATAAGGAAAATTGAATACCCAATGTTTAAAATACATTCACCTTAACTTTTATAAAATTCAACAAAAAATTTAATTAATAGAAAAAATAAATCTAATAAACTTTTATAAAAAATATATATTTGATAGTAGTTTATTATATCAGAGATTGGTTTGAGATAATTATTTCAGCGGCACTTCATACATTATAGTCAAATATATAATGAGATGAATTGCTAGATTTTAAAACTAATTTCAAGTTAAGTTTTATTTAAAACTAATATTAAAATGAAGCTACTCTTTTAAAGTGTGGCTTTAGTAGTTTAAAAAAAGGCATTCTAAAATTATATTTTGATACAATCTTTATATATTATATTTTTCATTATTAATAATTAAAAATATTCTCCAATGTTAGGACTGACAATCTGGGACATGAGTATCTAAACTAATTGAACATCATTATTAAAGTGAATTAAAAATAAATCTGTTAGCAGAATTTTGGGGAAAAGATTTGCCATCACGTAATAAATATAAAAGACTCAGTCAGATATCAACCATAATCTAAAAAAATAATTAAATGAACATACTGTAAGATGTACAATCAAAGTGTGCTTATAGAGACAACTATAATAATAATACAGTATGATTCAAAACCTTGTACACAAACTTTAATAGGAAATAGTGAACACTAAGAAAACAACCTTTTTCGTCAGTGAATATGTGTTTGCAGACGTCACTGTTTGTTGCTATAGGGCGCTGTTGGGAGGCGCGTCAAATTGCTATTTTTATGCTGTCGTCATTCGTAACGTGTATTTCGTACGTGTAACAGGAAGCATTTACGGATTCTGAGCTGGTTCACATGCATTTAGCGTATTGGGGAGCTGCCAATGGAAACCGAAGAGCTGCTGTAATTTTGTACCGTGAACGGTATTCTAACATACGTGTGCAGAACCTACAAACATTCGCGCATTTGCACCGGCAACTGTGTGAAACTAGAACATTACACGTAAACATGCGCTGTAAACGCTGTAAATAAAAATGTTGTTTACAATTTCTGCCTTTCACTTATGTACCAACAGCACCCACTAGATCCTAAGGGAGACGTTTGTGGACATACATTCACCGACGAAAAAGATTTGTTCTATGGTTCTCTATCTCTCGTTAAAATTGGTACAGAGAATTTCAAATAACGCTGTATATATTTACATCCCCTATGAATAAAACGTATAAATTAAGGAAATTGAATAGGTGATAGAATCAGACAGCATAACTCAGTCAGTAGTTTGTCTTATCTACTGAGCTAAGGGTCCCGGGTTTGATTCCCGGCATGGCCGAAGAATGTATCATTTATGAAATGTGGGTTTACCCTTTCACACTGATGAATTAATGGCTGGGGACTGGACGTTGTGCCTGTCCTAGTCTTAAGGTGCGGCCGAAGGGAGAGAAAGTATTTTTACAGTTTTTATAGAATTGAATTTTTTCGGCCGGAATAAATAAAAAATTTCTCCAGTAGCAACATGGAGTTTAGTTTTCTGCACATGCTAATATCAATAGATCTTGAATATCTGTCAAGGGTGTCCTGAAATTTTGTCAAAACTTTTTCTCTTTATATAAAAAGTTTTGACAACATTCCAGGACACCCTTGACAGATATTCAAGATCTGTTGATATTAGCATGTGCATAAAACTAAACTTAATATTGCTACTCGAAAAATATTTGATTTATTTCGGACAAAAAATATAATGCTATAAAAACTGTAAAACGACTCGCGCTCCCTCCAGCCGCACCTTAAGTTAGATTATAAGGCATTTGAAGCTACGACAAGCCTAGCAAGCTGGTAGTGGAAAATATATGGCTTGAATAAAAAAACTGACCCAGACTGGAAACAGTAATGGATGTAAACAAAAGTAATAGGCTCATTTGGGCCTGTTTGTCAGTAGCAGAGAGTTCTGTGTTTGAATCCCGGTTGAGTGTACTGAAGGTATTTTCCCTAAACTATTTCCTTATATCACTTCACGCAAATGCGAGTACATTCTATCCAAATTCCACCTTCATAAATTCTACCTCCTCAGTTTAGTGATATGCGAATAGTAGTAACTCAAAGGTGGGGAAATAAAAAGATTTGAAATGTATCTCCTCATTTAAATTCAACACACTGAGGAAATCTATTCAATTTAAATAAAATGTGTTCATAGTTTTAAAGTTATCGCAATCATTTTACTTAATAGACAGTTTGAATCTTTTTTTTTGCACCTTTTCACAGAGAACGAGAACTATTTTGCTTTTGTTTTTGTTGCTCGAATGAGAGAAGATTCGTATTGTTTCCTTCAATTTATCTTTATTTTCTCTTGTTTCTATTTCGTCCATCTACATGTTGTTCCTGTTACAATAATCCAATTTCCTTTTCGTATTTGAGCCGTGTTTTCTTTTTCTGGCTCAACTTTTTTTTTTTTCCAAGGAAAAAAAAAACCTCTACTCTCTTTCGTTTTATCGCCCACACCATTTTATCTGTTCTTTCACCTACACTTTGTTTTTCAATCTATTCCATGTTTTCATTCTCGTCAGTTTTCCTTTTGCTTGAAGGAGAAAGGAAAATAAATGATTAAATAAACTGTAGCTCACTTTGTTCACCACTTTCTTTATTTTTTTGTTCATTTCTTTCGAAATGTATCTTAAAAAATTTCCTTAACGCTACTTATGGAACTAATTATTTTTACATTAATCTATTGATTTTTAAATTGGTGTCGGTTGATATTTGTTTTCTCATTGGAAACAAAACTTTTATAAAGTATCTGTGGATTTTAATCACATTAGTAGAATTTAAATTACAATAGTTTAATTACATTTTTTATTATTTGAATGCTGTATATTATTTCAACCTGAATAGTTTAAATGACTTTTAAATTACTGTTTTTTCGCAATCTTTGAGATAAACGCATTTTATTACGCTAATGAGGTAGTAAATATAATGTAAAATTTAAAGTAAATGCACCTGCATTTCCGCGGAGGGACTATTTAATTATAAACCGTCGGCGCATTTGACTGAGATTCGAACTTCAACCTTAACGCCACTGACAAACAGGTCTAAATGAGATTGACGTTTGGACCGCATGTCCACCAATGAGTGTAGTGTTAAAACTGATTTTATGGATATTTGTAAACTAAGTTTACCATCATCTCTCGCGATGCAAATATCTTATATCAATATTGGTTTTTAGATATTTGTAAATAACAGTTATCTAAAATATTTTCACTTATCCACATTTTATTAATATTTTAGTACCGCGTCTTACTAACCGTTCAGGTTATACGCTTAAGTACTAATCACGCTAATGGTCTAGGAATTGAGAAGGTTGAATATAGAGGAAGTGAACCCGCATTTGCGTGGAGGGAGAGTGGGAAAACCATTTAGGGAAAACCACCCTCAGTACACCAAACCTAGATTCGAACCTGAATATCCCCGTCAATGGCAGTTAATTAATAACACACTTATAAGCATATCTAAAATCTGTTCACCGTAGGAATTGTTTTCTGAAAGGTCTTTTTCCCTACCAGAAAGCTATTATATAGTAGGATATTGGTAGGAAAAAGACCTTTCAGAGAGTAACTCCTACCGTGAATGGAGTTTATGTTCAAAACACATATATATATATATATATATTGTCTTCAATGACTATACAGTTGAGAGACCAAAACCTGAATAGGTGGTCTTATGTTCTAACCCATCACACAAGCGTTGGACTGGATTCCCGGCAACAGGCAAGTCGGGGTTAGAATCCTGGTTGAATCTGCTGAGGGGAGTATTTCCTAAATGTTTTCCCACTCTAACTCCACATAAAAACATGTAAATTTCCTCTAAAATTATATCTTACTCATCTCTCTTCAACTAACGTAAATAATCTAAGCGCACGCTGATCACATGACACCCTCTACCCGTAAATGTTGGCATGTAGGAATAGGAGGTATAGACCGCGTAATTAATATACGCGTGTAAGGCGAATTGATACTAAAACATAGTGAAAAAATCAACAAAATATTTAACTTTAAAATCTTTATTTAACTTTTAAAATAAAAATAATAAATTTTATAGGAATATATAAATATAGTTTTTAACTACACAACTGATTATCACTTTAAAATAAGTACATATGGTTAGTTCAGTAATATATAATAATGTTATTAATATGATTGTATATATCACTAATTAATATCTACCTATAGTAAATTAGATTACGTATTAATATACATTACATTTATATAATTATGTTCATACAACTTAAGTCGATTTAAAAAAATATGTATTTAAAATTAATTAAAGATATTTAGTGTTCTCTAAAATATTACTGACCTTTTTGTATTTCTAAAATGAGTAGCCATTAAACAAAAATGAAAACAGTGGTTCGTTTGGTAATTAAAACCCATATTCGGTGGCCGTATGGTCTAATACGCTACTATAGCAGTAGACTAGACCTCAGATGATGGAGTGATCGAAGTTCAAATCTCGGTCGGGTGTACTGAGGGTGGTTTTTACAAAATGATTTTCCCCTTTATCTTCACGTAAATGTGGGTACATTTACTTTTAATTTAATCATCCTAATCTCTAAAGCCACTAACTTAATTAGAACCTAAGAATATACACCAAACGGGTAGTAAGATGTGATGGAAAAAACACCAAAATACCAGTTCTGTGTTTCCTGGTAGCATTCAACAACACACTACTGGTATTTTAACATATTTAACAAAATGGTGTACTGTGGATTTTTTTTTACATTTTAATAAGCTATTTATTTTTTTATCATAATTGTTGTCAGCATTGAAGAGTAAAAGCGAAGCTACCAACAATGATGAACATATTGTCTAATAAAGATGGTATTGTGCTGCGAACAAACGGCAGATACACACACACACACACACACACACACACACTCACACTCACACACAAGTCCTTTTGCGCCTTGTGTTTTCAAACTATTGGCGAGAAATGAAGAGCCTGGGGGGGGGAGAAATTCTCCCAATCCCTGATAACAATACCCTTTGTTTGTCCCTTAGCATTCCTGACAACATTTCATCTCCCTCCGCCTGTGATCTTGGCAATTTGATGGGCTTCTCTCTCCCCCTCCTTTCCTCCACACTACCCCTCCAACCTCCACTCACTAGACATTATCTGTTGTCTTGTGCTTTACCCTAGTATTTTATTGTGTTTACAAAATAGAAATACCTCCTAATTGTACTCCACCATCACAAAAGCTTTCGTATATGGTGGGTGAGCGATATTTTGTTTCTTATTGTTTGACGACAGATGGCACGGTCGTATTTAAATTATATCTCGCTCTAATAACTTGGGAGAAAAAAGGAGAGGGAGAAATTGAATAGTAAAATGTATAATTATTGGTAAAACAGTTCACGATGGAAAAAAATATTGCGAATGTCAATTTGCGAAAAAAAAAAAAAAGACAATACATTGATTAAATTATTTTTCTCTACCAAAGATTAAGAAACAATGAAAAATTGTTGAAAATTATTAGATAAAACCCATTTATTTGATTTTAAAATATGAGAATAGCTAGTTATTCACGTGATTGGGCCACATATTATGCCTTTACAAATTTTCAAGCTTCTACCCCTTGAAAATGTTATTTTCGTTAGTTTTTAAAAACTTGAGACCACCCTTTCCCCCTCCCTCTATCAATTTCTTGGAACAATATTTTTAGTTGTAGAATTTTAAATATTTTATAACTATACTTGTATCTTTTTAAAAGAAAATTCTAGCATAGTAAAAAATTGTCAAACAATAAGTTTTGGAAATTTCAAGCCCTTCTTGATTCCATTTACCAAACCCTCCATTTTGAACTTGTATGACTTATTTGAAAGGGTCAAACTTCTGTATTCAAAATTATCTAAAACATTTGTAGATTTTTTGTTCAAAAGGATAACTCTTGGATATAGATCTTTGACTAAGACTATTATCTAAGTAAAATGTCGAAATATTAACGTCTTGAATTAGTAAGTTTCAAAAAAATTGACTCTAATCGGTAGGCCTATAGTATTTTTTTTCTGTGTTCCACGTCATAATATTTATTCGTGTGCTATCATCATAATTAGAATGATTGGGTAAGGTTGGTAAAGAGATCATTTAGAACAAGTGTACCTGCATTTGAATGGATGGAGAATAGAACCCATTAGTAAAAATAACATCAATTAAGTCTGTTGGGTGTTCAACCTCCGACTTCCACGTCATCGGAAAACCAGACCTAACGAGATTACCATCTTTATCCTCATGTCCACAGGCGTGGGTCATTACTCACAAGACCACACTAGCAGAATATGTCGACATGTAGTCTGTTTACATGCGTAATACAAGCACACATGTGTCAATAGAGCCTTCAACTTCCTTATAACAGAGAGGCCCATACTTTGTTTTTTTAGTTCTAGCAAGTTCCTTTTCAAACTAGAATCCTCCACAGACAGACGGAAGAGTTAGTACGATTTCCTGCGACTCAGGAGGAAGAAGAAAGACCCCAACTGATTACAACGAGTATTATATTTCCCCCCAAAAAGCTTTCTTTAACTATTAATTAGATACTAGTGCGATTTAAACTAAAATTATCGCGTTCAATTTGTTTTCCCGTAAGCTAAACAGCTACCTGTCAGTGGTCGTACGATCTAAAACGTCACTTTCACAATATACTGATTTTACTGGGAACTAGGAGGTTGAGGTTTGAATCCCGGTCGAGGGTAATGAGTGTGTTCTATTTACTCCACGAAAATATGGGTACACTTTCTTCGAATTCTACCGTCCCCACCAATACATCGTTAGTAGTGTGAGTATTTGAACGAACTAGTCGGGTGTAAATGCAATTAGGTGTGTGATACCTGATACTAGATCGGTGATTTAAAACCTTTTTCAACTCACGGCACACTGAAAAAGGCACTAAAATGGTCAAGGCACACCGCCATGTGTTTAGAAGTTCAATAGTTAAAACTATAATGTGTTATTAAAAAAAATGTTTATCGTGAATTTAAAAAGATGTATTTATATTACTCAATTTTTTTCTAGCTTATATTTGATCTTCCCCCAAATTCCCTTGACACACCTGCCGACCCAACGTGGCACACCGGTTGAAAAACGCTGTGGGAATGATAAAAACAAAATTCTCTGGACACCCGTTGAAGAGAACCTTGAGAACTTAATCAGTAGCGGTCCTTCGTGACGCAATCTAGCGGAATTTATGTAGGAGAGTTTTTTGTTTCAACCGCGCGCGCGCGCGTTGAAGAGCCAGTTGCCGCATTAACTAAGAGTAATTTGTTCATTCCTCCCCGTGCTTTAATCATCAATCAAGGGCCACGTGGGGCCACACCCGTGAGACCAAACGTTGGAGAAACACTGGGACCTGATAGTGGCCGAGATCCCCAAGGCACCCTCACGTACGCTCGCGTCTAAATATGTGAGATGGGACACTTTCCGTTTTTTACTTTCTTGTGAGAGAGTGTGGAAATCTAATTTTTCTAAAGCGGGTGTGTTAAAAATGTTACATAACCTTTATGCAATAAAAGTTATTTTAAGTATGCCCATATATGGATCTCCACCCTCTTTAGGGGGTACATAAAATTACTGGGGGGGATCCGGACCCTCCCAAACCCCCCTTTTTAAGCCCTTTCTTGCCAG
>CABFWB010000400.1:190764-202826 GCA_902151455.1 Timema bartmani | reverse complement strand
CCCCCGCCCTCTTTTAGCCAATTTTACATTATCTATCCGGCTTAGCCCTGTATAAATATTTTAGGGTAAAAGTTGTAAAAAGTCTTAAAAGGGCTTAGGGTATATAGGGCAAGGGTTAAAAGGGTAAAGCAGTGGTTCTCAACGTGGGGTACGTGCCAGGAAGTTTGCGAAAATGCGAAAATATTTCGAATAATGGCGGAAAGAGCTACATATGCCAGCAGTGTAAGACAAAAGATCGGTCAAAAGCTATAAATTGAACTCAACGATATGACAAGGAGCGGTTCGGGTTTTTATTCTATATTTAAACTTGAGGAAAATATTTCAATTTAAAACAAAAAATAGTTTTATAGTTATTAATAAATTAATAAATTAATTAAATGTGCTAGCTTTTACTGTAACTTTTGCTATTTTTAATGTAAAAATAGATTTCACCTTATTATTACATTGTTTTTTAATACCATTATTTGACCATTTATTTTCAGATGCAACAAGTAAATTAGAAATAACTACTACTGTAGTAATTAAACATTTTGCTAAAATAAATAAAAAACTTATTAATACATATAATATATTTATTGGAAATAAATCACAACACTTAACAATTAATATATCTGTCTGGGGTTCAATCCTCGGTCCCGGCACAGATTTACCCTTCCTTCACCTCTGACAAGACGTGAATTAACCACAACTTGTGAATGTGAGGAATGCCAGGCCTCCACCGTGGTTCGGATCCCACGTTAAACTGTAGGTCCTCCATTTCATCTCACAATCACCTTACCATTACACATTAGCGTAAGTGCGTATAACCCGAACGGGTAGTAAGACGCGGTGCTAATAATAATAATAATAATAATAATAATAATAATAATAATTAATATATCATGGTGACATGAGAAGAAGAGTTTGTTGTATATACCACTCTCTTCTTGTTTACTCTCAATATCAACCAAATTTCCATGGCCAACAAACTACATTACAAATTATATGAAACGTAGTAAAACTTTCTCGCAGCGTTAATATATTTTCTTAATTTATTTTGATTAATTAAAAATAATTATAGCATAAATTTCAAAATTTTTACTTCGAGGTTCACATGTTCATGCATAGAGGTTACTAATATTTAAATGTCAGCCCTTTGCTTGCTTTGGATGCAATGCTCATAACAGACAAACAAACTATTCATTTTATTAATATGGTTCATGGCATGGCAATATTTATTGTGCAAATATTACTCCATACTACTTGAATTCAATAAAAACAGAGAGTTTTTTTAATTCAAACTTGACTCGAAATGAAAAATGCTTACTCGCAGACACCCCTAAAAATAATACAGTAAATGGTTTTTAATGTTGACAGCAAAATATATATTTGTATTTTATTAAAGTTCCCTCAAATTCTCAAATTAAATTCGCAAGAAAATCAAGGTATTGAAACATTTTTTTTTTTAGATTAGAAAAAACTCATCTGCAATAATTGGAATAATTTTTCATTTCAAATAAATGTTGTACTAGGTATTTTTATTTGAACCTGTCTTTTTAGCTTTATGAGTAGAATATCAGGATTGTATTTTGATCCCGAATTTATTACTAATAATAGTTTGTTTTTAAAATTAGAAAATTCTTGAAAAAAACAAAACAAATAAAGCGCGATATTAATACACCTTAGGATTACTCATCGTTTATGTGAGTACATGATTAAATCCGATGATCATATGCTTTCCGTAACTGTCACATACGGTACTGGAGGAATTTCAGCTCACTACGGTAATCTCACTCAGCCAGGTTCACTAATTTACGAGAATGCGTTTCATACACGTGATAAATGATGCTGTGATCCTTAAATGACAGCAGTCGTAATTATTTTGCCATCTGCATGCACTCTGACATGATTGAATATGATCGTTACCTGAATATTGCTTATTTACTCTAATCATTCAGGGGGATTGATTAGGTGTGAGGCGTTAATGATCCTTCTTGTGTCGACGTGCCTCAAACTGCCTATTATTTCAACTCAATTTCAATTTCCTTTATTATAGTGCCGTACAACAGTCGTAAGACCTATAACGGGCCAGCACTGAAAAGTACATAAGTACCATACAAATACGTATATTTACACGAAAAAATATGATGAACAAAAATGGCTAAATAATGGTACATACTGATGAATAGTTAGGAGAAAAATGTAATTAATAATGATCAGAATAAAAAATAGCATTAATAACAAATAACTAAAATGTGTTTAAAAGCAGTAAATAATATTCGAAAAAATAGATCATAATATTGTAAATTTAAATATTATAGGCAGAACCTCTACATGATAAATTATTGATATGGGATCTCCTTAAATAACTCTCAGAGTTTAGCTTTTCTTTTATGAAAGAAGTTGAATTCGACAAATCTAGGATTGGCGCTATGGATACAACGACCTATTGGGCTTACCTTATAATAGCTATTGAGAAAAAATAATTTAGGATTACGAGAAGCCCGAGAAGGGATATGAACGCCTACATGATCAAGGGCAAATTTGCAAGAAATTTTGTTATTGAAAATACTACTACTACTACTAATAATAATAATAATAATAATAATAATATAATAATATAATAATAATAATAAATTTGTGGATTATTCGTCACACAACCAACCAGTTCTTTGCTACCATTCGATTGATTGTTTGTGTCAGATGCGTTCAAGTACGTAGGGGTTAACATTTATTTAATTGTAAATACAATCTAATTTTCGTAGAAAGATCCTTATAAAAATACAAACATACATTTTTATCAGTCAACCGTGGTAACACTACACTGTATCATTAGTGTTAATTTATAAGTGTTGTTACTATCAATCGAAAGTGGCAGCCTCATATCACATCACATATCGTAGTAATACGTGAAAGTCGATCTATTAGCTTTTATATTTTAAAAATAAGGCTCTTCTTATGAAAGCTAGACATTTTATTACAATACAAATGTAAGATAAGACTCTTTATATGAATATTGGACTGTAGTAGCTTTTCAAGCTCTCAGATAAGATTTTTACTGAATAGTATACAAATAAATCCTAAACAAATGTTAAAAAATACTCGTTAGATTAATAATTATTTTTTGTCAACGCGTCTTACCGTCTGTTCAGGCTATACGCACATGTTCTAACTACAGTAATGTTATAAGTATGAGTAGGATATAATTTAAAGGAAGTGTACCCGCATTTGAGTGGAGAGAAGGAGGGAGATAGAGTGAGTGGTAAACCATTTAAGAAAGAAAATCCTCAATACTCCTGGACTGGATTCTAAGCCTAATTTACTCGTCAATAGGAAACCAGACTAAAGGATTATCATAAATTCCGCGTGATCCCTAATATGATTACTTTAGGGATCCATGGTTCGATGCTAAATGGTACCTCTAAGAATATCATATTTGGCTATGGTTTCTTAATTTGCAGCGAACATCTCTCCTTTATCTAAAATTGGACACATCTTGTTATAATTTGATAAGCCCGTTTCCGGTAATAAAAATTACGAAGAAGTGACTGAACAGATTTTTGACAAACGACCACTCAATTTAACGGCTAGGAGTCCAGGGTGTCGGTAAAATAGTAGTTTTACACGAAAATCCGATTTTCACATAAAATTTTCAGTTTTTCATTCTTTGTTTAGTCACCAAAATAATAACTCAATCTTTATTTGTTGGTCTGAACACATCACAATTTCCTCTTTGGATGAATATTTCTCTTTGGATGCTGGTCATAATCAATGGAAAGTTGCCTTTGGCAAGTAAACCTTAAACTAGAAAGTCGAATGAGGCTTCGTTCTATATAACTTTTTCCAGTTAAAAAAATATAAATATATATATATATATATATATATATATATTTTAGTGCGATAATTTGCAGATATCGCTGCAACGAGCCACTAGTTTACTTGAAACTCGTAATATCTGTGAAACAAAATAATGTCTCATTTCTCCAAAGAGCATAAATGAAATAATATAAATTGTTACAGAAACACTGAGAAAATAGAAACATTTCTGTCTACTAAAAAGAAAAATTATCATTTTCACATTCTCAAAGTGATACATATAATATATATATATATATAAAATATTCGCGTATAGATCAGAACTTATTGGTTTTATTAAAATATATTTCCACTAAAAGATTTCGTATTTAAAATAGTTGGGAAGATTTGACTAAAATTTGAATTTTCTGCTTATATAACGTACTCTCAAATTCATTCTTACACCAAAATGAAAATTGCCATTTTGTTTTTATTGTTAAACAGTGTCTAGATACAAAATTTACCGAAAATCTTTAAAGCTGATTTCAATAAAATCAATTATTATCTTTTTTCCTTTCAGTAAAATACCCTAATTTTAGGTATGATATCTAGTTTCTAAAAACTCCCAGAGTAACCTTATGGAAACTCTGGATACAAAGTTTTAGCCCGATCTATGAAATTGTTTTGGCTCTAGACCTAAATATAGACAGACAAACAGCACCGCGAAAACCACTTTTTCAGTCTCAAGGGGTCATGAAACGTTGATATTTATCAAGATCTTGAGCTAATTTTTTTTTTACGATCAAAATACTTATTTCTTCGAGGTGTCAAAATAAATTAAATAATTCAAAGCCCAGAGAGATTTTTAGGAATATATGTAGGCCTACTATTCTAAGTTAAGTTAGTTTGTAATTGAGGTGCTTTCATAAATTTGTGTTAAGTACTATAAAATATAAAACTTTTCTCTACTCTACATTAACAACAAAATTAAATTTGAGTTCCCAAAGCTCAAAAACAATGTGTTTTTTTGTCATCTTTTAAAAATCTTCTGTTATCAATGTTATTTTTAAGTTTTTTTTTAAGACTAACACTTTTAAAAGTAAAAACAAAAGGTTTTTTTAAATTCTCTCTTTGAAAAATAAAGTGTACTGAAAATAATGATACATTCGTATGTGTCAAACAACTACTAATAATACACTTTTAACATTTTATTCAGCGTTGATAAAATCTCAATGATTTGTTTCACATTTTTACATTTTTTTTAATTTGAAGCTTAAAATGAAATATATACTCCAAATTTTAACACTTTAAAAACTTCTGCATTATTCCTATTGTGAATCGCGAGAAGAATAAATAGTCACCATTTAAATTAAGAGTAGCAAAAACAGGCAAAGTTGTTCACATGATCTAAGACATCCGTCTCGCAATAGACTGAATCACTGGTGGGTGGGGGCTTAGATTAAAATCACGCCCTGTTGCCCTTTGGATATTTTTATCTATGTGAATTATCATTTTTATTTTTATTCCCTCTAGATGCTAAGGCGTGTGCTTCTCGCTTAGTATCTACTGCTTAGTTAAAGTCATTATTATCTATGGTGTTTATATTACAATATTTATACTTACTCGTGGACTCTTGGAGAGAGGAAGTATTTTGATGGTAAAAAAATATTGATTTCGAGATGTTGATGGATGTCAACGTTTCATAAACCCGAAAAGTTTTTTTTTTTTTTGTGATGCCTGCTGTTTGTTTGATTCTTGACATAGATCAAACAAATTTTACTAATTGGGCTAAAAATTGGTATTTTTTGTTTTCATAACTTTACTTGGAGTTTTTTTTGAATTAGCTATATAAGTCCAAAATTAAGGGTAATTTACTTGAGGGTGAAAATGAAAAACATTGATCTACTCCAAATCCACTCAAACAAATTTGGTGAAATTCTTATAAAGGAACTGTTTAACATCTTATAAATAAATGGCGCATCTCCGTTTTCCTGGAAAATGACTTGCAGGTTACTTTACTTGAACGCACATTTCAAATTTGTATCATATCTACGCAACGTTTTGAGATATGAAGTGATTTACCATCGCAAATTTGTGTAACTGTTAAAAATAAACAAACTTTTAGTTGAAATATATTTTTAATAAACCAATATTTTCTAATCTATATGAAAATGTATATATTTTTTTATGAATGAAGGTGTTGGAAATGGGGAATTGATTGTTATGCTCTTTGTAGAACAGTGATGTCTCCATTTTTTATAGTTAAATAAGCGATAAAGCCTGTGGGGTACACTGTAGTAGCATTTATTTAAGAAAGTAACAAACTACTTTTTCTCAACCTTTTTGATATTACTTTTCTATTGAAATCAAACAAGTTCATTATAATTGTGTGTGCTGTATCACTTCAATGCATGTGACACACAAGTCAGTACTTTAGAAAACCCTTTAAAAATGTACCTTTTGAAAAGAACCAAGAGCCTTTCAGCGCCGTTCAAGTTTACTAGGAAAGAAATCAAAAGCATATCCCAAGTAAAGTTTGGAAGAGGAGGAAGGATTTCAGAAAAGGAAGGAAATGAGTTGAAACGGGAAGTGACGTGTATTGATGGCAACTTTCTGGAAGAACAGTAAAAGAAAGGTGAGGAGAAAAAAAAAGAAAAAGAAAAAAAGAAGTAGTGATGAAGAGTAAATTTTGTACATTTGAAGTTTGAAGTAGCGTGGATTTTATTGTTGTTTGGAACGTCTTGGATAAAAAATTTAAATATATTGTATATTTTTAGTAACGATTACTTCTCTATGCAACTGTTTGCTAAAAGGTGCGAGATATATAAAAAAAAAATCAAACCACTTGGGAATAAAATCTTCAAAATATCACCGATGTGATAAAATATATTTACTTATTTGTGAAACTGTTTCTAAAATGTACGAGTTATTAAAAAAATCAAACCACTTAGGAATATAATCTTTAAAAATTACTGATGTGATAAAAACTATTTAAAAAAAATGTTTTAGAGGTCTTCTAAATAACCAAGTTTCCATGATTATATTGTGGAGTTTAAAATGCACTTTTTAAGTTCAAGATGATTAGCATAATACTTTAAACACGGGTTGGGCCATCATTAGAAGAAGTATATTTTCAGTTAGATTCACATAAGACAGCCTTATCTGACAGCTAGGAAAATTAATATGTATACCATTTCACGTATTTATAAGTCAAATAATCGGATATGAGACTGTTACCTTAGATAGCTATTATTAATACCTATAAAACAGCACTAATAATAATAATTATTATTATAGTATAGTAAAACGCTATCAATTTTTATAGTAAACATTATGTTAGTAATGCAATAAGCTGGACTTCCTGGCAAAATCCTACTGTAGTAGTTCAAAATGTTATCATAGGGGAACTACTGTGTGATGGTAGGTATTTGACATTACAAAATTTACTAGAGCTATTTTCATACATTTATACGCAAAAACCACACTATATTTTTCCGCCAAGTTTGACAAATAGTGACTTCGTAAACATTTTTATGAAAGCTATATATTGTTCTGTATTTAATCTTGGATGCCTTGAAATGTTTTGTTCATAACTTGAAAGTCTATACTTATGGAGATTCACCTCATAAAACATAACTACCATAGGCATGGTGTAGAGCAGTTGCCAGCAAAAGGTCATGATCATTATGGAAAGGCAAGCTTACCTTGCATTATTCCACTATGGTACAGCTTACAAGATAGGGTCATAATGTAATCCATCAAGGTAATACTGCTTGCTACCTTTCAGGGTAAATTGAGTGTACATTTTATTTATTTTATGTAATTTATATAAAAGCAGGGACATAAGCATTGGAGGAAATATTGAATTTAAGAAATGAAATACAAGATGTTTAGAAAAAAAAAAATTAAAATCAGATTGGAGAAACGAACGGTGATCGCGGGAAATTTTATAAATGTAAAAATCGATCAAGGAACAAAAAAATTGCCGACCCCTGGGGTGGAGTATAGCTTAGGCAGATATAGGTTAAACTCACCCCTCAATAGAACACTCATGTAATATGTGGAGAAGATCCCATGTAAGGTTGGTCAAATGGGGAGATTGCGGATAAGAACATATCACAGGTACAGTTTAATAATATCTGCTTGCCCTTGCAACACATCACTGAGAACAATTTAATAATCAAACATCAACACGAGCCAAGAATTTTAAAATTGGAGCTATAAAATTACTAAAATATATACTAACTCTTATAGGCACTACCTAGCGATGAATCAGGTTAATTACACTCAACGGATCATATTTCTTTTGATCAAGGAAAAAAGTTTTAAATTCACTCCACGATATAAAAGAGTTTAAATTATAACGTAGTTAGAGAGCAGAGTTTATTGGAATCAGGACATTTTATTCATTTGATTAGAAATATTCGTAGATCTAAATATGTATGTACTGTGCGTTGACATGAGGTTTATTTCGAATGTGTAAATCTTTACATAAATATGTTAAAAGGCTCCGAGCGGTCGTAAGAAATAAAATTATCAAAACATAATATAAGTGAATCACACAAATACATTTTCACATTTAATTCAATTTTTAAAAAACACACACACATGAGTAAATCCCTTTTGTGAGCCTTGAGAACAATGAAATCAGGGGCCTTATCTTCTACACGCTCTATTTCGTTTCACCTTTGGGGCAGAACATGTTTTGTGTGAATTTCAACTTGGCGCTTTGATTTCAACTTTACTGGTAATGTATTTTTCTCATTTTATCTCCCAACATTGAATTAACTTAATATTTGTATCTCTGATTATTTTCTGTGATTGCCAGATTATTTTTGTTTGGTATAAATAGTGTTGACATATAACTTTTATACCAACTCAGTGGTCTTGGGGTTAAGTCCTCGCCCCATTGTCTGATTCTCACAGGTTAAACCGGGCCGAGAGGTCAATGGATTTGGCTGAGTTCAACGGATTTTCACCTAGAGATGAAAATCCATAACACAACTTACTTTGGAGGGGAAGTAAAATCGACGGTCCCATGTCGATAGAGGAATGAAAAAAATATCTCTCAAAGGCATGATATAAGATACCTTCAAACCAAAATTTACTCTTTATCGCTCGCTCATAGAAATTCAGTGGGGAAAATCAAGGGGAAACTGCCGCGCTTTCACTGCTTCCTTAGTATTGCACAGTTAATTTCTCCCAGATGGTGTGACTGGGTGATACTAACCATCTGAATGGTTGAGTACGTGCGCTGCTCTATATCAACAAGAAACACACCAGGGCCAATCTTCTGCCTGTAGACTTATAATTATTTTTATTATATTACTTATATCGTTGAAATATAATTATAAAAAAAATTTCCCACAATCTATTAGTTCACATAGTTTCCAAGGTTATTTATTATACATGAATCCAAGATTATATTTAACCATTGCGCTCTACTAGAAATCAAATCATGTCCTTCTGGGTCAAAACCTTGCAAGTCAAAATATACCACTCTTGGAGACAATTATTTATAAAAACATGATTTTAAAAACATTTTTTCCAGTAAAGCCAAACACTTAATGTCCTATCAGCTATCCTAACCCAAGAAATAACTCTCGCGTGTCAAGACTAACACAATAACAAATATAGTAAACATATAATATCTTTTTTGCAACGATACAGGATCCCATTTTTGACCCCTATAAACCACCTTGTCTATCAGGATAAAACTTTTTTAGCACCACGTCTTACTAGTCGTTCGGGTTATACATGTATGCAATAATTACGTTAATATGTTAGGGATGAGAAAGGATTAATTCAGAGCAAATTTACCCATATTTGTGTGGAGGGAGAGTGGAAAACCACTAAGGGAAAACTACCATCAATACACCCGACCGGCATTCCAGCCCAAATCTCCCCAATATTATCAGTCTAGTCTATTGCGAGGGCGACGCCTTAGACCATGTGGCAACCAAAGTGGTGATAATTTTCTTTAAAAAACATCAATAACCTGCCTAGTTTGTCATATTATGGTCTGACACAGCACTTTTGGTTCTATTGATATGAGAAAGTAAATATATATATACGTTGATTTTCTATTCCCAGTTTCTGATTAAAACTTGATTGTATGAATTTACCTCCTTGCAATCTCGCTCCCTCGTCTTTTCCTAACCTTCCTTTCCACCCCTTGTCGCCACCCAAACCACTTTTACCCCACCGTCGTCGAAGATGAAAATACAACCCTCTAGCTCATTTAATTGAGACTACGAACTAAAATGACATTTAAGGGTACGGAATTAATTACATTAAACTAATTACGTACATTTCTTGACGACACGCCAAATTTCGAAATACACTTGAAATACTTTCTTTAATAGCGGCGCCTTTAAGACCATTATTTAGAATAAAGTTATTTCAAAAAACTTGAAAGGAATCATTGGAGAAAAAAAAATCTATTTTGACTACAATTGAAATAATGTTACTCTTTATTGTTTCAAACGTTGAAAGAAAATTTTGAAATGCTACGCGTGCGCAAAATTGTTAGGCTTTTTTTTTATTTACGTATAGTGGCTCTGTTTATTAGCTACCTTGCAAAATTCAAATATAGCCCTTAAGGCGGCCGCTTCAGTCAGAGAGAAAGTATAATTCACTGTCAGGCCATACTTCCTAAATTAATACAATTGTCTGTAGTTTTCTTCAACTACTTGTCTAGTCTGTCTAAGCTTATATTCCCTTTCACCCTTCACCTACAACCATCATCTGTCATGTCAATAAGAAGGGTAGAGGTAAATACCACTGCTAATTCTCAAATATCTTAACATTTACAGTCGTGAGCCTACCAAAAAATTACTGTATTAGTTAACTAATTAGCTAACTCTAGAGCCCTTTTCACCAAGCCTAGTCTCATAGTTTCGTAAATATGCTTAAAAATTCGTGGAAAATGAGATAATGTTACAATATTACCACACATCTTTTTCTATTAATACAACTCATACCAAAGGGTTGGTAAGGAAAAAGAGCGATGTTGGAATCTTTCTAAATGACATGTAGAAAACTATCCCAAGTGCATCTATCCGAGAAGCTAATCTTTACCTCCCCTTAGGGGTATCTTTAAATTACTTAAAGGTTTTTTTTATGATTTTCTACACTCCCATACCCCCTTCCACTTTATCTTGCGTAAATATTTACGATTTGGCAACTTAAGTAAATAATTATTTTAAACGTTTAATTATTTTTTATTTTAATATTACTAAAACAAAGTCATTTATCATTTGCATTATAATTAATTATATTTGTGAAAAATATGAATTCTATTTCAGTAATATCTTTAAAACAGTAAATTTTAGTGATTAAACTGAGATTAATCAATGGCGATAATTAAATATTTTAAATTTTTTCTGGATTAATTTTTTTTTTTGCTAACATTATTTAAAAATTATACGTAGGATGTGTTCTGCCCCAATCGTAAGAAAATATTATACCCTCGTCCTTATTTACAAAAAAAGTCTATTGTGAACTTGCCTCCTTCAACCACCTGCCCACCGATGCCGTTATTAAACTATTTATTGGTTAGAAGCCACGAATGTTTCTAATATGTTACGAAATGGTCTCTAATAGTTTAAGTGCAGTTATTAAATAGTTTAATGATTCCACAACCAGCAGTAAATGAAGGGCACAGGAATATTAACCACGGCAACTGTACCAATAAACCGGGTGAGATAAGACTGGTAGTTAAACAGATATCTTTCTTCCGAGACGATAAAAAAAAAATCCAAGTAAGTGCTACCACATTTTAAAATTTAATATCGCTAGTTTGAATAAATTTCTCTCTAAACATAAAACATACTCCCTTCCGTTCTCATATGATCCATCCTTAGGGCATCATGGGTACGTTTCCATATGTGAAATTGTAAGGTCTGAGCCAATACGTACCCTTATGTTCTGAAAACAGTATGAACTCTTATATGTACCCTGATTTTCGTTGGAAGACCAGTAGAAAGAATTAAAACCTATTTCTAAGCGCCCAACATTGACAACATTTCTGTATAGAGATTTGTGTTATTTTATATTCATCAAAAGTTACAACTATATACATATAACATGAGTTGATGTATGAATATATTAAAACTGTTTTAGTAACTTTAGTAACTAGTTCTACTGTTCTTCCTAACAAAATCGTACCATATATATATAAGGCATTTTTTGCTAATCGCATCCAAAACTTCATCTTCTGTATTATTGAAATTAAAATTTTTTTGTATGTCATGAGCATTGGCGATATCTACCCCCCCCTCCCCCCC
>CABFWB010000400.1:164171-190665 GCA_902151455.1 Timema bartmani | reverse complement strand
AATTTTAAAATTTTAATTATTTTTTTTCAATTAATTAAAATTTGAGTTGCAAGCAAAGCAACACTGATAGAATGAAGAGTTTTTCTGTCGTGAGTATAGTGTGATATATACCCCACGAGGGTGTCTTAACATTTTTACAAATTAGAAGCCACTGTGTATGAACGTTTACACCTAGAAGCTGGGATTTTAAAATGTTGATACGATTAGTTTTAATTAATTAAAAAATCTAGTTGGGACACCGTACCAACGCACCGCTTTAAAGGCACTAACTTAAGTTACCTACCTTCCAGGTACAATCATTGAACTAAAAAAAACATTTTTCTCAGGAAACGCCGGGTACTTCGGCTTGGATTAGATAAACCATAAAGAAAGTTAATCTCGCAAACTTACAGACTAAACGAATTTTAGGCGTAAGACGCATAGAGCCGGAAAATATATGAATATCAAGATTATGCTTTACATGTATATGTTTTACATGCATATGTTTACATACATGGATGTATGGATATAATGCATGAAATTGATCATCATCATATATTTTCCTGTTATCTGCGTCTTATGCCTAAAATTCGTTTAGCCCATAAAATGCGAGATTAGCTTGCTTGTTTAGGCTCCGTGTTGGTTGCGTCCGTATGTGTTTGCGTCTTTGTGTTTTTTCGTCCGTGTGTGTTTACGCACACTTACTTTACTTACGAAAACATTAAATTTTTGTTTAATTTCCCCCCCCCTGTTTTACTAAATATTTTGCACGAAAAATAGCTTTGTGTGATTGAGCCCACTTTATATTTAAATCCTTCTTATTGTTCTAAGGAAAATAAATGTTTTGTATTTACAAAATTTGTTTATGCTATTTCCTTTCAAAAATATTTAATGTTTTCTTTATTTTCCCCCTGGCAGAATATAGATATCATGTGAATGAATAAGCTAACCTAGCCTAACATAACTTATCCTAACTTATCCTAACCTATCATAACCTAGCCTAACCTAACCTATCCTAACCTACCCTAACCTATCATGACCTAGCCTATCATAACCTAACCTAGCCTAACCTGACCTATCCAGCCTTATCCTAATCTATCATAACCTAACTTAGCCTAACCTAACTTATCCTAACTTATCCTAACCTATCATAACCTATCATAACCGAACCTAGCCTATCATAACCTAACCTAACCTAACCTAACCTAACCTACCAACCTTCCTTCATTCTAGCAGCTATGAAACAAGACCGATCAAAAAATAAACGTCATATACGTCCTCTTAATGACCTACAGTTGTTAGTATCAAGGCTATTGACTCGTCGACGGGCGCGAACACATACATTTTGTTTTATACGGGTGCTATAACACCTACAATTTTTCAAAAGGCGCTACCAACACGCCACCCTTGTTTCTACTGTGGCGTAGCTTATAATATAGAGTCATAGTGTAATCCGTCAAGGTAGTGCTGCTACCTATCAGGGTAAACAAAGAGTATATATTTCGTTAGGCCTAGGCTCAAAGAATGTCCCTGCTAAATTTCGTTAAAATCGGTCCATGCATATGGCAGACAATTCGCGGAAATAACAAACAGGCTAAATGCCAAACGGTTGAGTCAAAACAGGTCAGTGCTTAATTTGGTAAATAAAAAAACTCCGTAATAATGAGACTTGTTCGTATTATTTTTAGTTTCAGAGATAGTTTAAGCTGATGTTGAAGGAAAATATATTTTATTTTGTATGGATATATGGAATGAATTATGGCACATCCTTAAAGTGTAGGGGTCTATAGTCAATCGGAGCAGAAGGTACACGGGAGCCTGAAATTATATCCTATAAAACGCAGACCATAAAATGAAGTTTAGCTGGGAGGATAGGTGTATTTATATGTGTAGTCATGACCTTAATTATCTTACATGAAATAATTAAAGGTGTCCGTAACCCGACTTGTTTATTAACTCATATCACCACTCTATGAAAACACCATCAAGATTGTTTTTTATCTTTAGCAGATTACTGGTATTTAAATGTAGATAAGTCATTTTGATCAGTCGAGAACCGATATTCTAAATATCATCCATGCTAACACGATGTCTTATAAAAAACTAGTGGATCATTGCAGTGATGGCTGCAGATTATTACACTAAAATGTATTGTAAACTTTTTATTTCGAAACGATATAATATAAATAATAAACCTTCACTCGACTTTCTAATTAAACTTCACTCCTCAAAAGCTATCAACTTTACAAGGATATTTATCTATTTATCTTTCGGTGTCTAATTGGAATCAAAACTTATATTTTCTCCCTTCACGCCACGATAAGAACTTTGAAACGACCCCTCTCCCATCTATCTATCTATTTGTTGCACCAAACCACTCAAGTAATAATTGAGCTGTTACTATTTTTAAACAAAGAAAAATATTTTATTTACTCATATTCAACTAAACACAAATCAAGGTTTCCATGGAGATGTAAACAAAGCATCAAACGCTAAAGATTCGTTTGGAAAATAGTGTTTTCGTTGGAAGATACTATTTTTGGCGAAATACTAAACCCCTAACCTTAAAAATGAGTGGTCGTTTGTCAAAAACAGTTCAATCATTTTTTTTGAAATTTAAATTATTGGAAAAGATCTTATCGTTTTATACATAATAAAAGAGGCAAATATTTAAAGACAAAGAAGAGGAAGGATAAAAATCAACAATAAAAAAAACACCTAATATCATCGGTTTGTTTGATAAATGTACACATAATTGTCTTAACCTTTCTATTTGTTGTACCACACCACTGAAAAAACAGTTGAGTTGGTATTATTTAAACCAGAGCAACATATTTTATTTAAATATTATATACTCATGCACAAAATTTATCAGGGTTTTCAAGGTGATGTCAACAAAGAATGGAAAGCTGAAAATTATCTGTAAAAATCATACTTTCGTTAGAAACTACTATTTTTCCCGACATCATGGATCTCTGACAGTTAAAATGAAACGTTGATTGTCAAAATATTTTCAGCCATTTTCTCATAATTTTTATTAATGGTAACGGGCTTTACAAATTATATAAAGATATAAATATATAATAGAGAGAGGGATAAAATGTGATAGTGAAAATGAAAGTGTGTTTAAATGTGTGATTGTGTAAGAGTGTGGGTGAGTGTGAGAAAGTGAGTGTAAGATACTGAGAATGAGTAATTTAGAGAGATCGAGTGAATGTGAGCGAGTGATAGTGAGAGTATGTGTGTATGTGTGAGAGAGAGAAATACTCGGAGTAGAAGGAAAGATAGAGAGAGAGAGAGAGAGAGTGTGTGTGTGTGTGTGTATGTAAAGTGAGTGTGTGTTTGTGAGAGAAATTGAGAGAGTGTGTGAGAAAGAGAATATGTGAGGGAGAATGCGTGATAGAGTGTGTGTGAGAAAGAAAAAGAGAGAGTAAAATTTTGGGAGGGATATAATGTGAAAGAGAGAGAAAATGTGAGGGCGTGTGAGAAAGAATTAGAGAGAAAAGTTAGAGAGTGAAAGATTAGCTTAGAGAAAAAAAAAATTGAGTGATAGAGAGTTAGAGAGAGTGTTTTAGAAAGAGTTAGAGAGAGAAATTGGGAGAGTGAATTTGAGAAAGAGATTTTGAGATAATGAGATTAAGATAGAATAAGTGAGAGTGATTTAGAGAGAGTTAGAGATAAAGAGAGATAGAGTGATTTAGATACAGTTTGAAAGAGAAGGATTTTAAGAGAGAGAGAGCAAGCTTTTTATAGAGAGCGTTCAATAGATAGAACGTTCGAAAGAGAGAGCGTTTGAAAGAGAGAGAGAGAGCGTGCTTGAGAGGGAAAGAGAACGTTTAAGAGAGACAGAGAGCGTTTGAGAGGTAGAAAGCATTTGAGAGAGGGCTTAAGAGTGAGAGAATAATAAAGATAATGTGAATTACATTATGTGACAGATTGTGTGAAAGAGAATGAGAGAAGATTATATGATAGAGAGAGTGTGCTATAAATGGTGTTTGTGAGAGATAGAGATAGGAGAGATAGTGTGAGTTAGAGTATGTGAGAGCGTGTCAGAAAGAGAATGTGAAACTATAGATGTGGTACATAAAACATTACTTTTAAATATACCCTCAAAATTAATCGGTAAAATGAAAACATAGCTTAACTTATGTATTTGTATTGTGTTACTATTTGCTAAAATGGACATTAAAACCCATTATTTGAAAAAAAAAATTAACACCAAAACTCATTTATATATCTAAAATGGCTATTTTATACATTATTCAATATTATTTTATCATTTTTGAGCATACAATACATACCAACACATATTTAAACATCATTTTATCATTTGCGAAACAAAAATTAGACAATAGTTTAATGTACTTAACAACTTAACTTTTTAATTTTCGAATTATGCTCAATCTTTTTGATTTAATGCGAATTAACGACAACATTTCAATAAAAGATAAATGTTCCCCCAATTTAGTCATCTCAATTTAGATGTGTTATGACCAGCATTCAAAGAGAAATATGCATCCAGAGAGAAAATTATGATGTGTTCAGACCAACAAATAAAGATTAAGTTATTATTTTTAATCCAAAGAAATATATTTAATTAAGAGATTTACAGCCATGCAGCAAATAACGATTTCCATGGTGACTAAACAAAGAATGACAAACTGAAAATTCTCTATGAAAATCTGGTTTTCGTAGCAAAATACTATTTTCCCCTGACATTCTGGACTCCTAACCGTTAGAATGAGTGGTTGTTTGTCAAAATATGTTAAGCCATTTCCTCGTAATTTCTACTATCGGAAACGGGCTTATCAAATTATATACAAGATATTTAATAACGTGCCATTACTGGGTATTCTAAACTATTACATAATTTTCGTAAAATTGTATAAATGATATCTAGACATGAGAATCGAACCTGGTACCCTTGGCTTAATAAGCCAATACTTTACCACAAAGCTATTCAGGATTCATCCTGTGTTCATGGTCATTCTTCACTCATAGATTAAGGCAGAGTCTGTGAGGGACGTGTCAATATCATAAACTGACTAACCCTGCCTTTAAAAATGAGTGAAGATTGACCGTGAACAAGGGACGAAACCTGAATATCTCATTGGTGGAGTATTGGCACGCTAAACTAGTATTCCGAAGTTCGATTCCCATGTCCAAATGTAATTTTTCAAATTTATGATTACGATACTTGTTACGGCTTGTATCCGTAGTTAATGATCCTTTTTCATCTTGTGAGCTTCGCTGGTCGTGCATATTAAATTATACAAGCATCCGCTTACTTCTATGTTATATAATTAATATTATTTATAAATATAGCATGTAAATAAATGTTATTTTATTCTTAGAACTCAACTAATCCTCATTACAATCAATTACTTACACCCATTACTGTTTCCAGCCTGAGTTCTGGGTCAGTTTTTTATTCATGCCATTAATTTTCCACTGTTGGCTTGTAAGCCTGTCGTAGCTTCATATGCCTTATAATCTAACTTAAGACTAGGACAGGCACATCATCCAGTCCCCAGCCATTAATTTTTCAATATGAAAGTGTAAACCCATATTATCATCAATTATAAAGTTTCAGCCATGCCGGGAATCGATCCCGTGCCCCTTAGCTTTGTAGACAGTGCCACTACCTACTGAACTAAGGTTTTGTACTTTAATTACAATCAATTATGTGTACTGTACATTAATTTTTTTTAGAGATTGTATACATTAAAACTAATCTGATGGTTTCAATTGTGTTAAATACAGTTGAAAATTGACACATGGACACGGGAATTGAACCAGGGATATTTGGCTTAGGGAGCCAATGCACTATCAGCATAGCGTACAGCGGAGAAGCCTATCCATATTGCCTTGCTTCAACCGTGGTATGAAACTTTTGCCTGGTTAGCTGAGCTGAGTATTGAAACGCTGAGCCAAAGGTCATGAGCTGGATTTCCATGTACAGAAGTAATTCATCAACTATATCTAATTTAATTGAACGGAGTATGCAGATAAGGGCTGTATCCGTAACTTAAATTAATTTTATCCTTATTAAATTAATTGTTCTATAACATCAAATCGTACACATTATAACAATACTTTTTAATTGTATTTTTAATTTAATAATTATATAACATCACTAATTATTAGTTTTAGTTAATTTAATACATACATACATACTTAATCATGCAGTTTCCTAACGAAATAAGCAATAAAATGTGAATATAGCTAAAAACTCTCTGTACTTAATCCATCCTCACTAACTTACTCCACACTTCCCTATCCTTACTTACTCCCTTCACTTCAAAAATATCCACACACGAAGATATGCATAATCTTTTATTATTAAAACTCTTAACGTTTCTATTTTTCCCCCACATTCGTTTACAACATTTAGCCACGTCTTACATGGCCTACCCCTTCCTTCTCATCCACACTCTACCTTCATATATTTGCTTCGACACTCAATCCACGCTCATCCTCTCTACATACCCAAACCAACGTAATACACTTATTTCGCATTGATCTAATGTATTCCCTTTCAAACCGCACTCCTTCAGGACCCATTCATTAGTGACTATCCATACTAGTTCTTACTCCTGTATAGTTCTTAGATGTATAATTCCAACCACATTCACCTTGCTCTTGTGTTTCCTCTGACAAACACATGTTTCAGACCCTTAAAATATTATTGGCGCTAACATAATTTTATATACTGCCATCTTTAACTATTTCGATACAACTTCATTCTTTGCAATAGTCCACACACATCCAACTAATTTTCGAGATACCTTCACCCATCTGTCGATTTCACCATCTATTCCTTCATTTTTTACAGAAAATTCTGCCCAGATACACTAAAGCATTCACTTGTTCTAACATTTTGTCCATTTAAACTAAGCCGACAATCATTTCCTGATCCGTCTTTATCAAAAAATATCACCTTAGTTTTGGAAACATTTAAACGAAGTTTTATTCTGACTGAAGCCACATTATAACGATTTAATGAATTAATTAATCTAATTTAAAATGATTCAATAATAAATAAAAATCAGATTGTGTGTGTGGAATTAAATGACTTAATATAATAAAAGTAAGTAAGAACTTAAGGCAAGAATACTCTATACGAAATTGTTAACTACATTTAAAAGCTACTTTTTCGAACTGATCATTTGTCTGAGATTCTCGAGAACTTTTGGACCTCGCCACGTGTAACCTATTTAAGTAGAAGTAAGTGACATCTCAAGAGTCACACGAAATGTAATTCTCCACGAGAAAACTTTATTGCGACTTTATATAAACTGTAGAGCGAGCGCCGCTTCTAGAAGAACTGGAATAAAGTTATGTAAATATCCGACGTTTTCCTGAGGGCATATGCTGGAGATTGTCCGCGTACGACTTCAGATGTCACGTGATCGTAGGTCGAATGGTTTTAAGCTTTTGGTACGCCTGAACGACATGGAGAAGGGAAAGTATGAGATCCATGTACTCGGGGGACAGGTCATCTGGTCCGCAACAAACGAGTAGATTATATTCGTATACGAATGTAAACAAACAGCAATGATAAGATGGCTGACCACATGGACTATTTTTAATTGTATTTTGATATTTAGAACCATCTGAAATTCAAGTTAACCATTGATTTAAAGTTCTACGGCGGTGAGAAAATTAATTTGAATGGAGTACCATCACTTAATTGAGTTATTTCCTAAGGCCTAAACAAACGTCTTTCAAAATCATTCGATTAAATTATTGAAAGAGTTTAAGGTGGAAACTTCTGGTTTTCTGCCTTTTAAATAGAAACAAAAGTCGTGTAAATAATCATGATTAAGTGTCACCACAATTGTATAATATCTGTAAATGGATACTTGATTGGGTGACCTGGTGGTCTAGGGGTAAGGTGTCAGACTTCTGTGCTAGGGGTCCGGGGTTCAATCCTTGGTCCCGGCACAGATTTATCTGATTGCCAAACCCTTCCTTCACCTCTGACAAGACGTGTATTAATCACAACTTGGGAATGTGAGGAATGCCAGGCCGCCACCGTGGTTCGGATTCCACGTTAAACTGTAGGTCCTCCATTTCATCTCACAATCACCATACCATTACACATTAGCGTAAGTGCGTATATAACCCGAACGGGTAGTAAGACGCGGTGCTAATAATAATAATAATACTTGATTGTAGACCTTTAATTTTTGTTGGTATTTGCAAATGCTTTAATTTTAGGCTTACGAGTAATAGCTATACAATAAGAATACCTCAAACTAATTGCTTATATTGATCTAAATTTGTACATTCCCTTGTATGCCAAAATGTTCAGGATACTGTGTTTAAACTAAATCTTGTATTTTATTTTAGCTTTCACACGAAGAGAGAGAGCATAGTTCCGTAAAACAGATAAGAAGCTAGAAATATTTGTAATACTCCTCAAATATTCAGTCTCTTTAAGGCCTAGATTGTACAGTCCCGTTAGGTCTAAATTAGGCCTATTCAATCTCTTTAAGCTAATATTTGATATTTTCTAAATGTTTTGTAAGAAAATATTTTTTATAAGGGACCTGTCTGTTTTTAAATGAACCTATTTTATAGTTGACAATCTATCACATTTTCTAGTTTCTCACCAATAACACAACTTATATACGTGTTTTAAAATGGATTCTTTATGAGTTATTTCATAACTTGTTCCAAATTTCTATATGTTAATACGTCATAGATCTACACAATTAATCAAATACTGAGCCTACATTGATTTGTCAGTCTTTAGAAGTGCTTTTATTAACCCATTAGCAATCATGAAAAAAGTAGGTATAACTATAAAACAAGCTGAGATGTATGCAAATAATATAATTTAAAAATTGTGCGGCCTAGATATCTCACAAATTATGAGCTGTGGACCTAGGCGGGATTAAATACATAAATTGTGACTGTCTAGTATTGCCTGGGAACCAAAGTTTAATTTTTTTACTAATACATTTTTCTCGGTAACATAGAAATGCTCCTGTGCTTTTTATTTAATCAAGCTCTCGGGGGAATATGTTAACAATGTTAACATTTTTTTTAGAAGCTACTATCACTATATTTACACAAAAATTATATTGATTATAGCGGTGGAATTTAGAGAGAATTCAAATACATATGTGTGAAGTGGAGAGTGGGATATAAGTATGTATATATATATATATATATATATATATCTACATATATATATTTAGCAGCACATCTTACTATCCATTTGGGTTATATGTTAAAAACAATTATAAAAAAATAAAAAGAATAGCCAGTCGGGATCTGAACCTATATTTACCATTATTTATTAGAACCGCGTCTTACTACCCATTCGGGTTATACGGACCTATATCTATCATCAATTGTATTTATGGGATTGTAAAAGTGAAGCCTTGTATTAATCGTCCAACCAAATAGTGTATGCACCGCGTAATAAAAATCTAAACAAATGAACATGTAGGTTACCTGGTGGTCTAGGGGTAAGGTGTCAGACTTCTGTGCTGAGGGTCCGGGGTTCAATCCTCTGTCCCAACACAGATTTATCTGATTGCCAAACCCTTCCTTCACCTCTGACAAGATGTGTATTAATCACAACTTGTGAATGTGAGGAATGCCAGGCCTCTACCATGGTTCGGATTCCACTTTAAACTGTAGGTCCTCCATTTCATCTCACAATCACCCTACCATTACACATTAGCGTAAGTGCGTATAACCCGAACGGGTAGTAAGACGCGGTGCTAATAATAATAATAATAATAATAATAATAATAATAATAATAATAAATGAACAAGTATTGGGTTTAACTGACGCTATTTAACAGTAAAAATTATAATGTATTTGCTTGAGTTCCTTTATATCCTCACCTTAAGGGCGAGAAAAACCAATCAGAATTAAAAAGAGATACGACTTCCAAATCTTCATTGGAGAAATGACTGCCGAAAATGAATGAGAGTCTTTGCAAGCATTCTAACTCATCACTTCTTTCGTGTTACCAGGATCGCATACGCATGATACAGGATGGAACATACCAAAGTAGTAACCTACTTGTTCGTACATGAAACACGCTCCTCGCGCTGGTTCGTGTGTGACCTGTGAGTACAAGATCTGCAGCTTGGAACGTCTCACTGTTGTCATCAGGGTAGGGAATTACATGGGAGCAATTATTTTGGGAGATTAAGGGAGGGAGGCGAACTCTTACCAAAGGTCTGAGGGAGAGATTCATCTCCCTCCCAATGAAATTTAGCCCTCAATAGCGGTGTTTTAATATCATACTGCACTTCTGTTAGTAAGATATAAATATAAATAAAACAAATCATTGGTTTTAATAACATTTTAATACATTTCTTAAATGTAGGATATAAGTGTTATCTACATGACCATTCTGTTTTTGCTAGTTTTGTAAAACCGTTCACTTACTTGTTGAGGGTCTAGAATGATATTATTATGAAAATGCAGAAGAGCCAGGCCAACAAGTCTGCTTTCCAACATACTTGCTCTCAGCCATGTCTTGATTAGACGCAATGCTGACACTACCAGTTACCCTTAACAATCTTTGCATTACCTCAATCCGGAATACATACAATATATACTGCAATACATTATTTTAGACCTACCTGACTAGAAAATAGCTAAATTATTTATATTCTAATAATAGATTAATAATTGAATATCAAAAATCAATTAAACAAATCGTAAAGTAATCTGAAAAAAAAATTTTTTTGGCCCAAACTTAATTTTTTTTTAAAGAAAATATAGGCCCATTTATATTTATAAAATAGAAATAATTTTTTATACCAATCGTTGAATTGGTATAGGGAATATCGATTCAATGCACTCGATATTTTACTTGAATCAACACACAGCCCCCTTGATCTAGACTGATGCCAGGGCTTATACATACCAGGTCACTTTTTCAACTAAAAGTCACTTTTTATTAACAAGTCACTAAACGTCCCTTCTTTTATTTTACCAATTCACTATAAGTCAACCTTTTCCTCGTTTTCTTACTATCACTAGTTGAAATTATTTATTTATTTTCTGTCCAGATTGATTGTAATTTAATTTTACTGTGAAGTCCCTATGAAGCACATCTGAGGGTCTAGAATATGCTCCTGCCTGCTGATAGCCCAGGCTGTCGCAGCATTCTCTTACATGTCAGCAGGTGAATAACATGCCAGTCATTAAAGCCTTTGATATTTTTTAAATTTTGGATGAATTTAATCTTTTCTAACATTATGAATATGTTCGTCTGCTTGCGAGAGTATTGAAGTATTGACATGTTTTCTTTGGCTTTACAATGAGGAAGTGGAATTTTAAGAAGGATTTGCTTTTAAAAACAGATTGTAATGGTATTTTTTATTCCAAATGTTCGAATATGTTTAGTGACAATGGAGTACTTTGCTTTGTTTGTGACACAAAGATTAGTGCAATCAAAGGAATCCAAGGTTTGTCTCAGCATGCCGCAATTAGAAGACACAAGGAAAACGCTATAATTAAGCTCAACTTCATCTTAACGCTGTCAGTCCCGCAGAGGAAACACCTGCTTCCAGCACATATAATACGTAGCCAGACTTGAATTCTACTAAGACTTCACCTATTCCCTTTGTGGAACCATCTTCGTCTAATCCTAGGGCTGGTACAATAGAATCGTACCTTGTAAGAGAATCTGCAACATAAACGGAGATAATTTGGACTCTGATGATCTTAAATTCAGAATTTCCAGCTTCTTCATCTGATGGAATTGAGGGTACATTTCAAGCTATTTTTCCTGAAGCAATTCCTGATAATATTTTCTATATCCGCAGGGAAATTGGTCTTGGACCCTATTTTTTTAAAAAAAATGGAGATGTACCATATAGTAGGACATTTTCCAGAATTTGCGTGGAAGGAGAGATGGAGACCATTACTAAAATAACCCTCAGTACCCTTGGCCAGGATTTGAAACCTGATATCCTTGTCAGCGGCAGTGCAGTCTATTATGAGAGTGACGCCTTAGTCATCGCGACCACAGTTTTTGGTTGGGCATGTTGATGTCAGTGAAACCTCTAATTAAAAAATATTGTAATGAAAAAGTTTAAATAGAAAAAAAAAGCTAGAGTAACAAAAACAAACTAAAAAAAAAGAAAGTTGTGTCTTGTCACTAAAATAAAGTGTGTTACGGGAGTGTCATAAAATGAAGGCGTCCCATTATGATTGATTAATGTGGTGTAATGTACGAGTGGTTTTTTTTTTTTGCGGCAGAGAAAACCCTTGATAAGGGGAGTGCAGGGTGGTTTAAAGGTAAAGGAGGGGAGTGACTTAATTAAAGTAATGGCAACCTTCTAAACAAAGACGCAGCAAAGAGCGATGAGGGAGCGTGTAAGGAGGTACGCGAAGGAAGACACAAGGGGGAAAAAGGGCGCGTGGGATGCTGGGAGGGTGTTCTTTTGTATTGTAGCAACAGAGCAATTTCTGAGCCCAAGAAAATCAGCGTCGCTGTATTCGTCAGGAGTGACGGTTGGATGGGGAGGGGGGGGGGCGGTGAGGAAATGAGAGAGGAGGGTAGGTAAAAAGGTCGATGGTGGATTTACAAGGAGGAAGGCAGTTTTTACACGAAGAGAAAATAAATCTTAGAAAAAGACAGTCTCCACGTCTTAGGTGGGGGAAAAAAAAAATGGTTCTTCTTTGGAAAAGGAAAAATGAAGGTTTTTTTTTCCAGCCCTATAATAAGGAACAGGTTTTAAACGTTGCCTTCACATTTTAAAATTTTGTTACTACGTTGAAATAAAATGTGCAAAATTTGTTATTCATGCTCTTGTTTCAAATAACAAACTAAAAACTTGCACAATTAGGTATAGATTCCAATTTTTTAGAAATTTAGATGAATGTATGCTCATAAAATTCAACATGCCTATGTTTTTAAATAAAAATGGAACCTTATTGATTTTAAAACTTATATTTACACAGCCAAAACTTTTTAAACTTTACTTAATCTTTTTAAAAATATTAAATAATAAAACATATGTTTAAATAAAGGGCTTATATTTAGCTTATCTTGAGGTTTGATAAGGAAAACCAAGTCTAATAATCATTTACGTCTCATTATGTAAAATGAATAATAAATTATATGGATTATCTAACAAAAAGTATATCTTCTTTTCTGTTTGAAACAAAATAAAAATCAACCAAACAATTAGTATTTTTTAAATAGACTTTCATAAAGAAGCAAATCAGTTTTATCAACGAATTTATGCTAGAATCACTTTGAAAGCTAGTTTCATTGCATTACAATTAAACTACCCACATCCTCAATATGTTTTATTTTTTGAAAAGAGAGTTATTTAAAGAATCGAACCTTTGAAAGAAACAAATCCATTCAAATATCATATAGAAAACCAGTTTTATTATATACAGAACTAAAAGTTCCCCCTCCAAGATTCCAAATCGATTATAATCTATTAATACTCGTTTCATTTCCAAATGTTATATCTACAGTAGTTTTTCACAGTGTTTTAAAATTCTTGTCTGATCCTCGCTTCCCCACATCACTAAATGATCCCCAGAGAGGAGGAAATGGAGGTTGTTGACCACCCTACATCGATCAATGGTGCAATAATTGGATTGCACCGCTACAATGAGGGTTCTTTATAGACGGAAAGCCCAAGAGCTTCCTGTTTGTTGTTTCCTGTAGTGCAAACAAACAACCACAGGAGAGTAGCAGAGTAGCCCTGAAGATGCGCGCGCATCATTTCCCACCACAAACTATTTGTTGGGAGTGGGGGGATGTATATACGGACACAAGCAGCCTCAGGAGAACATCAGAGTAGTCCTGGAGATACACGCGTATCACTACTGTATGAACCGCAAACAATTTTTTAGGGTAGAGGAATGATGGGTATACAAAGTTAACAAATTAAAAATGTAGTAACCTTAATTTATTTTATTGTGTCTTTATTAATGGTGTTTTAAGTGAACTTTGAATCGTTTTTATTATATACTTTTTGGAGACTATTTTTAATAGCTTTAGTAATACATTTAGTTCTATAATGAAAATTTTTTTGAAATATTTATAATATTTTCACTGCCTTTTAAAATTATTACAGTATTTATTGAGTTTATTAGTAAAACTTCAATAAAGCTGATTGAAAACTCCAAGATTATTTTTATATAAACCGTACACACTTTAAGGAAGTTTCCCAAAAATGTTTAATTTATAGCACAATTTGAAAATCTAGGGATTTAAAATCGACTAAATATGTTAGTTCTAGCTTTATGATTGAGTAATTTGAATTTATATTCATATTAAGTTGGCGACATATTCTTCTTTTTTATATTCCAGGTTTTACTGTGCGTCTCAGAAAAATGTATTTTAACTATGTTAATTGGGTAGGAAAGAGTGGAGTAGCATTCAAAGGAGATATACCCGCAATTTGCGTGGAGGAATAATGGTAAACCGTTTGGGGGGCGGGGGGAGAACACCTCAGAATACCCACCCGGGATTCGATCTACAACATTCCATCACCGGAATATCAGATTAGATGAATCTTACATTTTTTTCGCGTACTCGTAGACGATACATTTTTGTTGTTAATGTTTTGTTATTTAAAATTCATACGTTTGATGTGTTATTGTGTGGAAATTGCTTAGGGAACCCAACTGAATAGAGAATCAAACACAACAAAGAGATTAAAATTCCTATCATAGCAAAAAATAAAGAAATTTGTCTGGGGAAATTAGGGGTTCCCCTTTCACAATAACAAATTGACAGCTATTTCTTCTATAATAAAGTTAAGCTAATCTGTAACTCATGTGCGGGTGTAATTAGCTGGTTAAGAAAGTTCACGTTAAGTACCAACTCATTAAAAATAAATATTGAATTTGCTTTCAAATAGTTTAACATTTAAATAATTTCAATATTGGGATGATCATTTAAAGTGGAATGATTTGTTGACTATATTCTTAAACAAAAGTTGTTGTAGCATTCGAAAATATTCTCTGTTGTAATGAGCTGAAGATAGTTTTTTTTGTTACCTTTTTATTTTGTCTGCAAAAGAAAAGTATTTCCAGAATATATAAACACAGGAAGAGAATTCAAAATCAAGAAGGAATTCTACAGTTTTAATTTTCTTGAGAGGACTCTCCTCTCTCATTTGATCTTTGAAAAAGATGAACTTTTATATACATTCTAAGGGATTGTATACGCTTTAAGTTTATAAGTAGTAAAATATAAATGAAGCTATTAAAATAGATTTTTAAGAAAGAAAATTTATTTTACTTAGCTATTATTGTATCATCGTAAATAGTTAAATATTTTAATCTGGTTATTAAGTAATCCATATAATATGTCTTTATTTATTTATTGCTTGTGGTAAAGTTATTTAAAAGCTTTGTTAAGGATGGCTAAAATGTATGTATATATTAAAAATTAAATTATAATGTTTCTCTTTTGTTCAATGTTTGTGTGGAGTAAATTATTTTTTTCTAAAAACAAATTATGATATATTATTTTATTAATCTTAATTCAATTTAATTAAGTCTAAAGCACTGTGAAAATAAAGATAATAAATATTAACGTAATAAAACATTTATTCTGTACATGCAAACTATACATAATTAATTAGACTACATTTTTGTTCAAATAATTGAGAAGAAAAAGTTTGAGAGAATTTGAATTTTTTTGAATTAGAAAATAAATGGAATGTCGAATGGGACAGACTTTCTCACTTATTTACCTAAATGTGTAGACCTTTGCTTACAGCACGTAATATATATAACACCAGATAATACACATTGTTACAGACACATAATGGAATACGAGAATTACAGAAATGTATCGAAACAAAAAATCAAATAAAAGAACATCATGGTTCACCATGTAATGTCAGCAGATATTTGTTTTATTATTGTTTAGTCACCACTAGCTAGGTAATGCAATTTTTTTTCTATAATTTTTGAAAATTTCTAGAACTATGCCCCCATTTTCCCAGTTGGAGTTTCTAATTTAAATAATTTGTTGATCATCTGACAGAGATATAAAATACGTAAAAATTAAGATCATCATCACCCAGACCTCCATTTTAAAAGTACATTTGCTTCTAGCTCGTAAAGCATTGGCTTTATAAAAAAATATTGAATACAAGTTTTGTATCTTTAGAATTTCTACCACTTTTAGATTGTAAGTTTTTTCAAATCTCAATGGGTTAAGGAGGTAATTCAAAATTAAATATAATTTGATCATTTAAAGTATCCTCATAGTAATTTTCACGTAACCTTCAGAGAGGTAATTATATTTGTCATACGCACAGCTACAAATTTAAATCTAAAATGTTAGAGTCGATGTCGAGAAAATAGTTTTTTGTTTCACCCTTTAGTAAACTACCCTTTATTTTATGGAGTGATAAATAGTTCCAAAAAATTTCCTGGGAACTTAATGAAAACTCTTGATACAAAGTTTCTGCCCGATCGGCAGAATGGATTCTGTTCTAGGCCGAATAACATACAGACAGAAGGAATTGCGAAAAAAATACTTTTTCAAGTTCAGGAGGTCATGAAACTTTGACAGCCATCAAACTATATTCAATTGATTAACGATTAGAATATTATTCTCATTTAGAGGTCATGAGAAAAAAAAATTTCATCACTCAATAATTAAGTGATAAGATATAACAGATTTATGGAATTACAACTGTTGAATAAGAAATAACAGATTTATGGAATTACAACTGTTGAATAAGAATCTCACATTCTATTCCTAACAACAACAACAAAAAATTTGCAAAAATAGTTAGATATGTTCCCCCCACGTGAAGGTTAACCTATAAGTTTTGGGTGCATAGTTTCTTATGTATAAAGTTACTACAAAAAAGGTTAATAGCTTTCAAACTGGGGTTATCCGCTTTGGTGGCCGCAACGTCTAACGCGCTACTCTCGCAGTAGACTGGACTGCCAATGACGGGGAGATCGAGGTTTGAGCCTAGGTCGTGTGTACTGAAGGTGAGTTTACCTAAATGGTTTTTCGCTCCCCATTCACGCAAATGCAGGTACAGTTCCTTTAAACTAAGCCTTCCTAATCTCTAAAAGCATTAGCAGAATCAGCACACAAAAGTGTAACTCAAACGGGTAGTAAGACGGGGTGCTAAAATAAACCAAGTAAATAATAGTTAATAAAATAAAGTATAATCAATGGTTGCAAATTATATATTTGTGGTTATTATTTCTTTAAATATTCTTAGACAAATAGGTGAACTATATAAGTATTAAATATAAATGTTCTTAATGAAATAATTAAACATATAAAATCGGCATAGCAACATCGCAAAATTTAATACATAAATTTGTCATATTAATATCATTGTTATTATTATTAGCACCGCGTCTTACTACCCGTTTGGGTTATACGCACTTACGCTAATGTGTAATGGTAGGGTGATTGTGAGATTAAATGGAGGACCTACAGTTTAACGTGGAATCCGAACCACGGTGGAGGCCTGGCATTCCTCACATTCACAAGTTGTGATTAATACACATCTTGTCAGAGGTGAAGGAAGGGTTTGTCAATCAGATAAACCTGTGCCGGGACAAAGGATTGAACCCCGGATCTTCAGCACAGAAGTCTGACACCTCACCCGTAGACCAACCAGGTCACCCAAAATATCACTGTTCACTTGTCATTTTTAATAAACATGTATATAGTAAATACAGTAGCAAATAGACCACTGTATAAAAATGAACATTTAGAGTTTTCGACTTTTTATTTGAAACATGTTCCTATGTAGTGGGTTGAGCCCAGAACATTTGGTTTGGGAGCCCGGATATTTATAAAGTACTATAAAACTTAGTTTTCAAATAGTAATTAAATAATTCATTTATATAATTAGTAAATTATTTTAAAAAAATGCCTTGAACTTTGAATTCACTTTTCTTTAAAGTTAGAATTTCAGGAATTTGTCCTTATAAATTAAATGTAAACTTAATTTACCTTGACTGATAACAATATGACTATTCTATATAAGCTGCTCTTTAATGGAACCAAGAAACGTTAGTTTGCTACTATATATAGTATATAGGTATATATACCCTATAATAAATAGGTATTATACCTATTTATGGAGGATAATTGTATGAATATATATACCCATTTATATAGTATAGGTATATATACCATAACGTATAGGTATCTATACCCTTTTATATAGTATATAGTATAGGTATATATACCATATAATAAATAGGTATATTATTATACTATACAATACTATACTATAATATTAGTTAACTACATAGGTATGTATACCTATACTATATAATGTATTATATATTATATTATATATACTATATTAACTATATACAATGTTATATGTACTTTATTAACTATATACAATGTTATATAGATACTTTATTAACTATATACTATATTATATTAACTATATACTATATTATATTAACTATATACTATATTATATTAACTATATACTATATACTATATATTATATAATATATATAATATATACTATATACTATATTATATATACCCATACTATATAAATAGGTATATTACCTATTTATTTTAGGGTATATATAGTAGCAATCAAACCTTTCTTGGTTCCACTGAAGAGCAGCTTATATAAGATAGGGTCAAGTGTTATCAGTCAAGGTAAATTAAGTGTACATTTAATAATTATTTTAGAAATCATAATATTTTAGGAGATGAAAGAAGAAATTAATACAAGATAAGAAGACATTAAAAATCAATTATTATTAAGTAAATGAATAAAGGCAAAGGAGAAGTGACTACATTCATTAGATAGAGTATTTATCTAAGGAATAAAAGGGAACCACACAAAAATGAGGATAACGAATGAAACATTCTTTTGAGATGTTTGCTGAGGGTTGACACCGAGTCGAGACGTTCGCTGGATGGGAAGACGGATAATAAGTTGAAGTAGAAGGAGGAAAGGGGAATTCAAGAAACCAGAAACATTCTTCCCATTCTCTTGCTTCGAGTGGCTGCTAAAAGGGTAGAAAGAATCCATTGATTTAAGTAGGGGGGTAAGATTGCTCATTGTAAATGTGTAGTAGTTAGGATGCGAGAACATCATTGGGAACTGCTGATCAGGAGAAAGAAATCACACTTTTCCACCGTCAATATCTCGAATCTATTAAATAATTAATTTTATTGCAAATTTAAAAAAAAATCTCGTGTATGATGAACAGTATTTTCTCTAATTAAAAAAACAAAAATTAAATAAACATGTATTTTGTAATAATTAATTTGATAAATACTTTTTATTAATAAACATATAAACTACCAAACATTTTACCTTCAAACAGCTGACGACTAGCATTCAATGTTGGTAACATGTGCAGTAACCTAAATTTAGTCCACCCTTCTTTTGTCTATGCAAGTATCAGATCTTCGAGACTTATCAACATGGGGTAGGCTACTCATTAGGAATTAAATGATACCATGTTTACTTCTGGCCCAGCCACTTGAGCGCTGATGTTTTCAGTAAAAACATAGACATAATATTTTGGCGTTTGTACGTTTAATTGTTAGGCTGTAATTAAATCTAATCAACCACTCTATCATTTCTAGGATTGGTGGTTTTTTATCTCAATTTGCTCAACCCTTAGCTTTAACTTAGTAAAATAAATTATATTTTAAGGAAAAAGTCAAAATAAAAGCATATACTTATGATCATACTTACTTACTCTATGATATTAGTCACTCCAAAGTTCGTTGCCACACTTTGCCACCTAACCACATCTCGATTTAGTTTTATCCAGTCCACCTCATTACACCCTATCTCTTTCAGGTCCATTATAATTTTATCATACCATCTACATCTAGGTCTTCCTAACGCTCTCTTCCCGTTGGTTTTGCCAGTCAGTACCCCGAGCACGCTTCTAAGTCTTCCTAACGCTCTCTTCCCATTGGGTTTGCCAGTCAGAACCCCGAGCACGCTTCTAAGTCTTCCTAACGCTCTCTTCCCATTGGGTTTGCCAGTCAGAACCCCTAGCACGCTTCTAAGTCTTCCTAACGCTCTCTTCCCATTGGGTTTGCCAGTCAGAACCCCGAGCACGCTTCTAAGTCTTCCTAACACTCTCTTCCTGTTGGGTTTGCCAGTCAGAACCCCGAGCACGCTTCTAAGTCTTCCTAACACTCTCTTCCCGTTGGGTTTGCCAGTCAGAACCCCGAGCACGCTTCTAGATTCTTCGGTTCGTGCTGCATGTCCTGCTTATCGTAAAATGCGAGATTTGACTATACCTAAGAATGTCTTGTGATGAGTACAAGGCATTTAACTCATCATTATGTAACTTCCACCCCACCGTATCTTCTTCCCCTTTTGGACGAAATATCTTCCTAAGCAACTTGTTATAAAACACCTTCGATTTTTTTTCTTTATTTAAGTTAAGAGAGCACGTTTAGCATAAGACCACAGGGTATTGATAAAGAAAGAGGCAGAATTAATTTTGGCTTGAAATAAAGGGTAGAAAAAAGCTGGTTTGTTTGCTTCTATTTCTTTTCGATTAGTATTTTTTTTTAACATTATATTATGTGGTAACTGTAGTAAATTAAGTTACAAATTGCTAAAAATTAATTTAACATATTGGAAATATTTTACATGAGTGTTTTATGCCACTATAGGAATCTATACTCTTTATGCTGCCGTTGGAAATGTATTACTTCTTGCCCCAATTCTTATGTTCTCAGAGATAGACTCACGTATGAGTGACTGCTTGGATACTATAGGCTTGCAATCGAAATAATACATTTTGTGTCGATAAACGATCATTTTTAAGTTGTGTATTTAATACATGTTATATTTAGGAAGCGTTTTCCATACTTTCGCAATCATGGACGGTGAGAGAGTTTAAAAAATTTTAATTTGAATAAATCATTGTAATCGTGAACATTTTTTAAGGATCTTTGTCGTTTATACGCTCTTGAAATAAAAAAAGTGACTCTTACATTTTTTCAGTTCCCATATCTGTCTGTCTGTCCCTGGGATCACAGCTCAAACTGTTTGATGATTTTTGGTTCAAACTCTATACTTGGATGTTATATGGTCATTCATCAAGGCCAACTATTGATTTTTATTCTAGCCTTAAAATTAAGTTTAGTTTACTAAGAACTAATGTTTGAAAAGTTAATTTTTTTTTTTGAAATAGCTATAACAATGCTGTTCAAAATTTATATATACTAAGTGTGTTACATATGATTATTAAAACTATGTGGTTTTTCCCTTAGGAAATAATTTTAAGAAAAGCTTATTGATTATTTAAAAAAAATTTAATTACAATAGACAATCCGACACCTTAGCTCAGTCGGTAGCGTATTTGTCTACTGAGCTAAGGTTCCCGGGCTCAATTCCCGGCATGGCTGAAAAATTTATCATTGATGAAATGTGGGTTTATCCTTTCACAGTGATAAATTAATGGATGGGGCCTGGATGTTGTGTCTTTCCTAGTCTTAAGTTAGATTATAAGACATATGAAGCTACGACAAGCCTCTCAAGCCGGTAGTGGAAAAATATATGACTTAAATAAAAAACTGACCCAGGCCATAGGCTGGAAACAGTAATGGATGTAAAAAAATAATTACAATAGACTATCTGAGAAAGTATGTACTATTGCACCATATAATTTATTTAAAACTAAATAAATACTGTTATGTAACAACACTGCCACTTTTATTTCCGTTCCCAAAGGTGTTTTCCAGAATAAATTCTTGATGAGCACTTTGTCATATTATGTTTCGTAAGATGGAGGCTTAAACAAAAGTTTCACTCAAAAGATAAAATAAAAATGTCACAGGCTCTTTAAGAAAGAAAACTTCCCCCCCCCTTCTTAAGTAAGAAAAATAATTTTTCTTTCCTTCTTTGTAATTCTTTTTATTTTATTTGTCAAGATAAGGGTGTCAACTTGTTGCGAGAAGATTACTAAAAATTTTAGAGTAATTTATTCTACAAAATTAAAGAGTACGTCGGTAATTCTAGTTTTGCTACTAAGTAAAGAAAAAAAAGGGTAGGGGCGAGATGGTGAAAGATAAACAATTGAAATCCAAACCTTTGATTCATTTAAAATACGGAAAAAGTGTCGACAGATTTTTAAATATCAAGGGATTCCAAATATTTTAATGAGATGATTTATTTTTAGTAAAAAGTTATCAAAACAAAAGGCTTCTCACTAAAGCCAGAAAATAAAATGGCATCTTAGTTCAACATAAAATATTATTTATCTTCATATTCTTTTGTAGAGTAACACTGTTTGACCCCAATCCATTGAATGATTTTCCATTCATTAAAATTTATGCCTTTCAATTATGTCATAGGTTTACAAGTTAACTATACATTTATTTTATTTATAAATATTCCTCTAAAAATATATAAAATCTATATTTGGGAATAAATTTATATTTTTTAAAGTAGTAATAATATGTTCGTAGCCTTGACACAAATCACTAAACAGACAAAATAAATATAAGTTTTATCTCTATATTTTTGGAAAATACCTACTATAAAACGTATCTTAAATTTGACTCCCAAAGTTTATAAAGTATTTATCAATTATTTTATTTTCATTAGCACGTTTAGTAATCTGGCTGTTAAATATTGGCTACCAAACACTGGTTATTAAAGACTTCTAGAGGCTAAAGATGAGGAGATTTAAAAAAAAAATGCACCTATATCCCCAAGGAGAGGGGATGAGAAAATTTCAGTGATAAATTATACATAGAAAGTTACACAAAGTACATACACCCAGATGAGATATGAACCTCAGCTTCCACGTCACCAGCAATTCCAACTCTTTCAAGTTCTGTGCCCAAGACCGTGTGACCACAGGCGTTATTAAATACAGCCAAATATGTATTAAATTGTATCACTGACCACTCAAAATAATTACTTATATTAGTTATATTCAGGGGTAGGACACGGAAAGGGGGGGAGGGTAATTACTAGAATTAGTTTGATAAAATATAAAGGTATCTAAGCTCCGCCCAACCATGCTCGGAACTAGCTCTCAAACAATGACCCCAGCCGGCAAACGGAGAGTTCTAGAATATAACTAATTATTAACTACTGAACTACTAACTAGCGCCACCAGACCACCTGATGACATGACTCAGGTGTAAGCAGCAGATAGCGTTACTATGGTTTATAGTTTTCCGCATGAGCGAGCAATGATTCCCAACGGCACACTTTACACATTGTCCAAGTCAAGTCCAAGGTGACCTCAAAACGCCACTTTTAACTTTCAATGGTAGTAATATTAAAGGGTGCCACAAAGGTATATTACTAAGAGAATAATAACTGGAGGAAGCTGACAGCATTCGAGTAATTATTTCCCACCACTTATAATTAAATCTAGATATCCGAACAGTTAATAAAACATAAAAACAATAGAGGATAACTTGGACGAAACACTACTCGGGGAAAAAACTCACGACCCCGCGTCTGCAGGGTCTGTTACAGCAAAAAAATACACACAAGTGTGCATACCTCTGAAAAATAGTCAAAGAAGTATTCATCAATCATCCCCCGTTACCCATAAATACCGTAAATCTATTCCTATGGAAATTAATCCAACACGTCAGATTTGAGTTAACTAATCTCGAAAAAAAAATATGCCAACGAATTCGGATGAATTTGAAACATTTTTCTTTTTCTTATATTGTATCTTATTTTCAGGAGCCATGAATTGCCTCAAAAAGAGTCTTTCAGGGCTTCAATTTAATAAATTATCCTGGGGGGGACCCCCCCGCTATACTGGAGGGTATTCCATATCCCCAGACCCTCGCTTGCCCCTCTTGGAGAAAAATCTTAGGGGCGCCCTTGACTATAATGTTATATTTAGCAAGATTCACCTCCAAAAGGGGAAAAAAAAATATTTTTCTTATTTATAGAAATAGAGAACTTGGGACGTTCTTCCGTAAATATAAAGGTTTATTTTTTTTACATGCAGAGTTAAAATGTTTGACACGTACCAAATAAAATCCAACTTTTTCGTTCTGTTTTCCTACGACACTAAAGTTTGAAGACTTCACTTCTCAAATCGTATTGGCTTCAGGTCGCGTTGAGGTTTACCATGATGAATGTTGTCTTCTTGCTCAAAAAATGGAGGACTTTAGAGAACTTCAATAATATTGTTTAATTTATTCTTAACACTAATACAGCTAGATAAATTCAAATACTCGGGACTTTAATTACTGGCCCAGATATGAGTTTCCACATTGTGTATTTTTTTTAAATTCGTTTTGTTTTGTACACATTTTCTTTACGTGTAGATGCGGATGATTTTTTTTCTTAGATGTATTCCTTATATCTAGTTTGTAAAATAAAAGGCTAATAACTTTGGTTTTTCAAGAAATTTTGTGAAAAAATGAAACTTTCACTCTTATTTTCTTATGACTTGACCTTTTAAGTTAAATTTTAGTTCTACACTGCAATGTAATATAGTCCTTGTATTTTTTACTTTTGTTTAAGCTGACATTTTTAAGTTTATTGAAAAAGTCTACAAAAGATGTGGTATATAATATATATATATATAAAATTCAAAGTTCTATAAAATAAAATTAGAATATCTATACATAATTACAACGTCGAATATATAAGATACTAGCGGACCCGACAGACGTTGTCCTGCCCATAATTGATTTCGATAATAAAACAAATACTATGTGATCATCACAATTACAAATTCACAATGAACTACAATTAGTGAGTTATACAAATATTACAAATTCAGTGTTTGTCTTCAGAAGGTTTTAACGGTCAATTATTGATGAACTTATGATTTTTTTAACGGTCAATTATTAATATTATATTCATTATTATAAATATTGGACGGGTGGTGGGGGGTGAAATTTTGAGGCTACATGTTCTGATATGCAAAAAATCTTTTAAAAAAATATGTCTCCCAAAAAAACAATCCCTAAAAAATAAAAAATAAATTCCTAGAACCCGATTGCAGCGCCACCTACCGGTTCCAATTGTGAATCTAAACCATCCACGAACCCACTCAAACACACACAAAAAATTTCATCAAAATCGGTCCAGCCGTTTAGGAGGAGTTCAGTGACATACACACGTACAGAAGAATTATATATATTAAGATAAATGTGTGTATGCATATATACTCTACTTCACATTTATAGATTTTTACAATCACTGAAAATATCATTTGCTTAATATAACTAAGAAAATAGTGAGAGTTTAATGAATATAAAAACAACAATGTACCCTTCGTAAACTCTTGAAGGTACAAGCTTACCTCGCTTGGTTCCACTATGGCGTGGCTTATAGGATAGTGTCATGGTGTAATACGTTAAGATAAGTATGTTATTTTAATCAAAAAAGAGTTTTGCTATAAAAACTGCAAAAACACTGACCTTTTCCCGCGTCCCCTACATCCCCACCTTAAGTTAAACTATTTAATCTATGGTGAAAATATTATGAAAACGAACTGCACAAATATTAGTTCAAATTGTGATTGGAAATGGCATGATAAGGGAAGGGATGGTAGGTTAGGAGAGGAGGGGTAATCTAGAGGATAGTACATGTAGAGTTATTATCTATATCAGCATTTCCCAATTTAATCTAGTCATGGAACCCAGACGAAATATTTTCTTGGTTCAATGTCATGTATTATAATTATACCTTTAAATTAAAAGTGACATTTTTCATGGTGGAAGGCTACTACATGTTTTGTTCTCTTTCATGTCCCATATATGAATGGAGCCGCCTTGTATACGTGCGTCAGGGGAAAAAAACTATATGAATTTACTCTTATTTAAATGAATACGGTATCAAATTCTTGGTTTGGATTGAGAAATACAAAAAAAAAGTCAACACAAATTTTAATTAACAGAGTGTAGTACGATTTTTTTCGACAAATTCTTCTTATATTTGGTTTAATTGTTGATATTCGCATATCTGCTGCTGCATCAAGTTGGTTTTGATACTTCGCTTTTGTTCTAGAGTATAGTGAGAATATAGAATGCAGTAAAAGCAACCTGACCCAAATATCGTCTCGTCCACAAGATATAAACGTACCTACAATATTTTTAACTTTTAATGTGAACTTTTTTTTAAAATTTGTTAAGTTTTTTTTGCAGAACCCTTAATTTTAGCTCACGGAACGCCATTAGGGAAACGCTGGTCTATATTATTTAACCTCATTCTTAAAAAATCTGAATCAGGAAAATTAAACCTTACGAAGATTCTCCAGGTAAAGTTAACTATATAAAAAATATAAACATTTTTAAAACACAAAATCAATAAACTTTTAGTTGAATAAACAAAAAAGTATTTTTTTAATGGAATATATATTTGGTAATGGCGTTTATGACGGAGAAGAGTGTTCATAATGATAGATACAAAGTAATATCATAACGTCCAACACAATCAGTCAACGACCGGATAACCATTTTAACACCACGCCAAGTATTAACTAATAAAAAACAGGCATTTTTCCGTCCCCTCGGTGGATATCTTTTCAATCGAAAAATGAGTCACAAATTGAGGGGGTGGG
>CABFWB010000400.1:107856-138123 GCA_902151455.1 Timema bartmani | reverse complement strand
GGGATGGGAGGGAGTAGATTGCGACTTACTAAACGTCCCGAGACACCGGTATAAAGTTAATCCACTAACAATATTCGGGGCCTGTCTCGAACAAAGCTATTATATATCAATTTTCTCAACATCTATAGAAAACGAGCCCTGGAGGGGGAAACACTTAATTATAATTTGAAATATATAATTGGGTACAATAGAATTAAAACGATTGAAACTAACCTCAATCGCATCCATACACTTACTTGATTTCGAAAGATGAGCATTCAGTTTAGAATGTTTTGCTAAGTGGAGCGCTGATTGTATTTCAGGATGGAGGAGGGGGTGTTATATATGTATTATATATGTATATACAGTAGAACACCAACTATGCGAATTTACTTGTGAAATAGGTAATTTGGTTAGTATAAATTTAGGATGGTTGAATTAAGGGAGAAAATACATTCTTATGTACGAAAAGTCGCTACTCTATCAGACTGTACTTTACTACTACTACTACTACTACTACTACTACTACTACTACTACTAATAATAATAATAATAATAATAATAATAATAATTTAAATAATAGTAATAATAATAATTTAAATAATAGTAATAACTACTAAACTTGTAAAGAAGAATGAATAATACTTAGCACCGCGTCTTACTGCCCGTTTAGGTTATACGCTTATGTACTAATTACGCGAATGTTTTTTAGGGATTATGGAGGTTACATTTAGAGTAAATTCTCCCGCATTTGCGTGGAGGGATAGTGGAAAAACAGTTTGGAAACCCCCCTCCATACACCCGACCGAGATTCTAACCTTGATTTCCTGTCATAGGCAAGCTCGTCTACTGCGAGAATGACGCTTTAGACCACGCGGCCACTGGTACGGGCGATTACGTCTTGCGCGCGCGCACACACCCACCCACCCACACACACACACACACAATGGGCTGGAGGATGGAAGATGTGTCCTGGCTTAAATAGACGGGCCCGTTTGGATCTGATTGGCTTATTTTATTTATATGCGGTATTTAACGTGCACTTTCTGAATCGATTTGATTCTATCAGCAAACGAGAATTTCTATGAGCGAAAGTGAAAGGGCCCACCAATTTTGCTAGGAAAGATATTTTCACATAACTTCTAGGGTTCTTTTACACGCTACAATCGACATTGGACCGACAGCTTTACTTCCCGTCCGAAGGAAGTTGTGCTACGAATTTGTATCGTTTAAGAATAATCCGTAGACTCCGGTTGGGATTGAACCCACGAACATTGGGTCCTGAGGTGAGTACTTTACCCCAAGACCACCAAGGTCGACTCCAAGTTGGTCATAGGGCGTTAGGCGCAGTTGTGAAAACACCCGTTACCCCTGCCGTGTTTGTGTTTACTTCTGACTCGCGTTTCTGTAGCCAGTGTCCGTTTAATCGTCTGATATTTAGGTTAGATTAGATTAGGTTTGCGAAACTAAAAGGAAATCTTCTGATGGTTAAGCCAGGTTAGATTAGATTAAGTAAGGCTAGGTCTGCATAAATGACTGGGATAATTATGTTTCTGCATGTATAAACAGGTCGCTTTTCGGGAGGAGCGCGTCAAAAGTCCTCCGCTCGATTTGACTTATTGTGTCTCTTTTATTAAACATAATTATAGATTGGTATGGACGGGTCTCTTTTTAGGAGGAACGCGCCAAAAGTCCTACGCCCGATTGGACTTAGTGTGTCTCTTTTATCAAACATAATTATAGATTGGTATGGACGGGTCTCTTTTTAGGAGGAACGTGCCAAACGTCCTACGCCCGATTGAAATTATTGTATCTCTTTTATTAAACATAATTATAGATTGGTATGGACGGGTCTCTTTTTAGGAGCAACGCGCCATAAGTCCTACGCCCGATTGGACTTATTGTGTTGCTTATATTAAATGTTATAGTCTCTAAGTCACTCTCATAATAGATTGGAATGCCTATGGCGGGAGATCGAGGTTCGAATACAGGTTGAGTGTACTGAGTGTGGTTTTTCTTAAAAGTATTTTTCTACTCTCTCCCTCCACGTAAATGTGGGTATACTTTTCTTGGTGTAATTTCAACCCTCCTCCTGCCCTTAAAACAAAAATGTTGTTATAAATGCCCGGGTGGCTAATGGCGCAGTGTTGCGGTAACCAGGATCAACACGTCATAAGAGGTGGTTAGCCGATTCTCGTCGTGCACCCCCTCACTCTCCAACCTGTTGATTGAAGGCAGCACACAACGGGGAGTCCCCCTGGTGGAGTAAAACTGTTGCGCGGTTACCAACCTAACAGCTTAGTGGAAATTCCAATTACAGCCTCGTATGCACTGTAATGTAAAAGCAGTGTTTTCTTGTAAGTAAGCAGAGACTGCTTCCTAAACGAGTATTTACATTTATACTAGGTGAGGCTTTGTGTGTGGTAAATTTATCCTTAGAATATTAGTTGAAGCCATTAGCCCAGCTCAGTCGGTAGCGCGTCTGTCCATGGTGTCAGGGGTCACTGGTTCGATTATTCAACATGGATAAAAATATGATTATTTTAAGCACCACGTCCTAATACCTGTTTAGGTTATATTTATAGGAAGTGTACCCGCATTTATATGGGGAGGGAGAGTGGAAAACAATTTTGGTAAACATCATCCTCAATACACCCGACTGAGATTCGAACTTTGATTTCCCTGTCATCACATTTGCGTGGAGGGAGGGTGGAAAAATATTTTGGTGAAACCATCCTCAATACACCCGAACGGGATTCGAACTTTGAACTCCCTGTCACCGGCAGTTTAGTTTATTGTGAGAGAAGCGCTTTAGATTATACTTTTTAGTTAGGCCTATAGGTGAATATATATATCAATGCATCTTACTACCCGTTCAGGTTATACGTATACGTACTAATCACGTGAATGAGTTAAGGATGAGGAAGGTTGAATGTAGAGGAAGTTTACTCGGGTTTACGTGGAATGAGACTGGGAAAACATTTTGGTAAAGATCACCCTCACTACAACCAATCGGGATTCTATCCCCAATCTATCTGTTATCAGACGTCTAGTCTATCTTCAGAGTGATGCCTTAGACCATGCGGCCACCGAAGCAGATATATATATATATATATATATATGAATCAAATAGCCAAAGCTATTAATTATGCTTTGAGTGAGGATTACTCCATCTAGATATCATATTCTGAAAATTTAAAAATGACACCTGGACAAGGGAGTCAAACCCGGGAACTTTGGCGTAGTAAGCCAATGCTCTAACCACTGAGCTATACAGGAACCGGCCCGTGTCCAGGGTCATTCTTCACTCATATTTTAAGGTAGAGTCTATGATGGACGTGCGGAAATTGTCGGCTACAAATGTGTGATTATATTAAGATCACGAGCTATCAGATAACGCAGCCACCTTCGACGATTCCTGGATAGCTCAGTGGTCAGAGCATTGGCGTACTAAGCCAAAGCTCCCAGGTTCAATTCCCATGTCCAGGTGTCATTTTTCAATTTTCAGATTAAGATATATGTATATATATATATATATATATATATATATATATATATATATATATATATATATAGTTATTGTTAAATATAGATTTGTGAAACGAGAAGTTGAGAATTATTATTATTATTATTATTATTATTATAATTATAATAATAATAACCAGTTCTGTAACAGTGTATATTATATGACGTATGCTCTTTGGTGAAATGAGGTTTTTTTGCATTTTGTTTCTATAACCATGTATATTATATCGTTTCGAATATCTTACGAACTATGAGTATAATTTAGTCAAAGGAGCGAGAAAGTCTTTGCGGTGCTTCATATCATTTTTTTTTAATGAAAGTTTATACAGAGTGAATGTGCCTTAAAGTCTTTAATTTCAAAAATATTCAAAGGGGGAAATTTTGTATCTATGTATTTAAACCGTGAAACCATTACTTTCGACAGTGATACTCAGAGTTCCATATGATCAAAGTTAATATATTTTTTTTTAAATAAAAGCTCATACACTCAAGATGTAGACAAACAAAAATTAATTTAAATATATTCAAAGGGGAAATTTTTAATTTGGGAACAAAATTATAATAAAAATATATACAATTATTTAATCTTTATTATATTTTAAGGGTATAGGAAAAGGGAAAGAGACACATAATATACATTTACTAGGACAGCAGCTTTGATATCTCTAAAATATATACAATTATTTAATCTTTATTATATTTTAAGGGTATAGGAAAAGGGAGAGAGACACATAATATACATTTACTAGGACAGCAGCTTTGATATCTCAAACCCTATAAATACCCCAGCAAATGCTTATTTTGTTAATAATTAAATATGACAGAGACCTTTTTTTAACCATAGAGTGCATTAAAAAGGTCTCATGATTATCCAACAGATGGCAGCACTGACTCCATTTGAGTTATAAATTGGACTTCCCCTCTTTTTTCTTGTACCCTTAATTTGTTTCCACCATGTCTACAGTAGCCCCCATGGCTTCTTTGGTGCTGACTGACAGTTCACAGCTGACTTCTGACAGTCAACATTTAGGTATATACCTAAATTTTAACTGTTAGAAGTGACAGCTGTTAAACACATGTTTTTTGCAGATCACATGGTTCGGCGTAGGGATACATAATTTGGTCTGGTAGCTTTTCAAAGCGGTCAGCTGTCAGTCTGCACCAAAGAAGCTATGGGGCTACTGTAGTCGCTCGGGCCAAACGCATGTATTAACCTTCTGTGACTGGTGCTGTTGCGTTTTCGCATCAGTTGTAATATTCTTTTTTTAAATTGGAGGTAGTAGGTCGAATCCCGTCCAAGTATTCCTCAATTAGTTCCTGCTGAGTAGTATGATATCATCAAACATTTTAAAAACAGGTTTATTTTCTGAGATACGGAAGCTTTAACTGAAGCCCTGCATGAATGTTGTGAATACGCAACGGCACCATTCGTGATGTCATACGTCTGGTTCATTGCCACCGTATATTTACATTACATAGTTCGTGCAAGTTTTATCACGTGTCCAAAAGTTATATAACGTCGCTTTAGTTTAACTGTAGTTGTAATTCACGTGTGGACGCTATTATACATACAAATACGAATTGAAGGAACCCAAATAAGTAAAGTTTTTTTCAACAAAAATGTAAGTAACTTTTTGAAATAATTTTCTTTTTAATTTTTTATCTGTTCAAAATACGTCTTAATTAAAACTTATATTTTATGATTGTTAGGTATTTTGTAGATTATGTTACAAAGTTTTAGGTAATGTAGTTTTTTATTTATAAATCAGTATGCACTTTTTTCTTTCTAATAAAAGCTATGTTTTGTATCAGTTTAACACTATTGTAATTTTATTTTTTTATTAATATTTACAAAAATACAGTATTATTCAAATACTTATTTAATGATATTGCTTCAGTAATAATATGATGTCTTAGGTAGGTATTTTTGATTACTTTTTAGAATATTATAGGATGTTACAAATTGCAACGGCGCCAGTCCTCATGTTTTTTTTAGGACCAGTCCCCAAAGGTTAACTATTCTAATAGAATAGGGATAAATAAGATATCATTTTAGAGTAAATGTAACCACATGTGCGTGTATATGAGATTGAGAAAACATTTAGGAAAAAAACCCTCAGTACACCCTTATGGAATTCGAACCCCGACACCTTAATGGGTTTGAAACCCAACCCCGAGTGGTATTATCTTATAAGATTTTTTCAATAACTTTTTTTTTAGTGGGAAATACTATATTTGTAGCTTAACTAAGCGAAGTTATAGCTCATAAAAAATAATTCCACGCTTCTAATGTTTAAATTAAAATCTGTTTGCACATATTTATATGTTGGGGAGGGAGAGGCAAGGTACCCTAAGAGGGTTAATGTTCTAGATTTGTCCATTTGACCTTATCTTACCTATGCTCTCCTGGCTTATGGAGGAATTCATTTCTGAGGTGGGGGCACCATTAAAGTGAATTCTATTATCCCCAGATGATATGATGATACGTGAGAATGATGTTGGTGGAAAACAGAGGGAATAACAGTTTAACGTGGGCTTCCGAACCACGGTGCGGCCTGGCATTCCACACACCCACAAAGCGTGAAAGCACACTTTGCCAAAGGTTAAGGAAGGGTTTGGTAATCAGATAAATCTGTGCCGGGACCGTGATTTGAGCCCCGGACCCCTAACACAGAAGTTGGACACCCTACCCCTAGACCACCAGGTCTTCTACAATTATATCCTGTATTATTTTAATAAAAATGAGTGTGAATTTTATTTTTGTATCTTATGTAACATAGTATCCTCAATTTTACCCCTAGCCCTTTCTCAGAAAATTTTTCCAATCCCTGTCTTAAGCTCTTTGACCACCGGTACGGGGTGAGAATTATAAACATAAAAAAAACTGTGTTAGTATCTTATAGTTTTATACTGTTCATAAACTACATGGATAGGTAACCATCTAATAGAAGGTGAGATGATTAGGAGTATTTCAGAAGAAATGCACCATCATTAGTGTGGAGATAATATAAATAAACAATACTGAAATACCCTTCTTTGGGAATCTAAAGGGTTGAGCAAAGTTTGAATCCATTACATCTTAACGAACTTTCTTACAACCACTAAAATGAGATGTGTGGGGTTTTTTTTTGCTCCCAAATGTGTAATGAATCCGACCCTTCCTCCCAACTCTCTTTAAATCCACACCCCTTACTGCCATATTCAACCAACACCTTTTAACACCCATTCAAAGTTGACTGGGCGAAGTAAAGCAGCAGTTACCCGAGCGAACGAGCTGTAAAACTGGTTGTTAAAACCTCACGGAAGTCGTCAAATTATTACGTCCCATCAGTGGGGATGAATTTGGATGGTCACAACATGAGGTCTAACCCCTTAAAACACTAAATGCGTGTTCAAAGCTTTGGATTAAAAGAAAGGAAAGGGTAATTATAACACAAACATACACACACATCCTCTCTAATCTCAATGATAAGAATTTCTCAATACTCTCCTCAGAAACACTTTCTGTTTTGGTGTAAAAATAAAATATAGGTAGGTTATTTAAAGGTTTTATTAACCATTATTTGTCTTCCTTTGTTGATTTATTTTTCTCTCTTTATCTCTTTCCATTCCGCTCTTTTTCTTATTTTACCTCCTGATTTTTCTCTATCTCTTTCAGGCACAAAGCCATTTAAAAATACATTAAACTCATACGACTATTATTTTAATATTAACAATATTGAAACCCGCTTCGGTGGCTGCGTGGTCTAATGCGCTACTCTCTGAGTATGATGGACTACCGATGAAGGGGAGCTCAAGGTTCCAATCTCAGTCAGGTGTATTGAGGGTGGTTTTTACAAGGTGGTTTTACGTTCTCCCTCCACGAAAATCAGGTACACTTCCTATTAATATAACCTCCCTAATCTCTAAAACCATTAGCGTAATTAGTAACTTACATAAGCTTATATCCTGAACGGGTAGTAAGAAGTGGTGCTAAAAATAAATCTGTTATCTTTAACCAAGTTTTTTTCTATACCAATATTTACATTAATTGGTAGGGAGTAGTAAGGTATTTGTGTGGAGAGAGCGTGGGAAACCATTTAGGTAGAAATAATCCTCAGTTCACCTTACTGTCAAATAAACCTAGACGAGCTTGACGCCTAGACCGCATGCACACCACTCTTTATTACACATCCTGACAAAGGCCGAGTGGTCTAAAGCGTAAGGCTCACCTTGTGCTTGATTGCCATTTATAGAGGGTCCGAGCTAAAATCCCGGTTGGGCAAACTAGATGAAGGCTCTGAATAGTACTAATATTTGTGGCTTAATGCAATTTTTTCCAAGACGATGCAGGAATAGAAGCTCAATACTTTCTCACTCATGCATGCTTACTAGGTAAAATTAATTTTTAATTAACGGGTCCTTATAGTTCTGGGCTTGAAATTGTACGTTAATAAACAAAAATATATGTATCAAATATATAAATGTATTCATACTCGTATATCTCTAATTACATTTAATAAAACTCTTCATTTATTTAATATTCAAAATGTGATGAAAATATATCAAAGGACAAAAGTTTATTGCGAATATTAAACAAAAACTTGAAATTGTTGAATAATGCTTTGTTTAAATCGACTACAAACATTTGGTTTGATTTAATAACAATTTCTCTGGCAAAAAAAAAAGTTTTTGTTCAAGAGACTAAGTATTTTCTTTGAAGTTGACAATCAAATTTTTCTGATAATAAAGAAAGAATTCTTTTATGAATTTCCTTTTATTTAAAATGCAAATCCTTTATTTTTTTCCTTTCTTTTAAAAGAAAAAAGAGCTTTATTTCTGTGAGAAAGAACACAAAGTTTTTAAGTTCGGTTTGATGTAAGAAAGAACTTTGTACTTTTATAGAATGAGAAAAAAATAAATAAAGAGGAACATAAGTGTTTAGAGGCAACATACAAGTTACATTAAGTATATAAAGATTATAAATACTTGGTTAACTACTAAATTATGATAGAACAATAACAAGACAATAATTTTGGAAGTTCCTAAAGACATATGAACCATATGCTCTTAATTTTTTTTTTTTGCAGAACTCATTAAAGTCATTTAGTTACACTATTGTAGTAAGAATAAAGAAGGGATATTTTTAAGGGAATGTAGTAGTATTTGCTTGGAGAAAGAGTATGAAACTATTTAGGAAAACACCCCTTTACTTACAACCACACGTTAATACAGCACCCTGACTCCAACCAACCTACATCCCCCCTCCCTCCTGTCCCCAAACTCATCCACGTGCCGAACGATACGCGTAGAGATGTATTAATGAAGCGTGTTTAAGTTATCGTCCTGAAAATATATCAAATTGAGTTGGTGTCTGTTTGTTTATCTTTCAAGAAAAAACCACAACACCGATTGTGCTGAGATTTCACACTGACGTCCGATTAACGTGTAGACCTAGTCAAACGAACTTCCACCATTTAGGCTGGTTTCACACCAACGAGTCCCGAGTCTAGTGGAGTCTGACTCACCAATTGAGACAAGTACATATTGTATTTGATAGCACGATGGAGGACCAATACCTTTCAAACCGGCGAGTCGAGTCACCCTGAGTCTAACAGAGTCCAGGCGAGTCAGAGTCCATGATGCGGCAGATTACAGATCTCATCAGTCCAGCCGAATCAAGTTTATTATTTCCACAAGCTTTTCAAGTTTAATAGCATGAACACTGAATACCTCATTGTTTTTGTTTAGGAGCATTCTTCGATTTAAAACCCGTCCCATCGCGAACATAGGTATAGAAATACAGTTTCTGCTATTTGGAAACAAATGTGAAAAAACTACCAAAGGTGGTGCTTAATTTCATATGGTAAATTCACATTAAGCGACGTCTTTTTTTAGGCGTCTACGCCAGCGCCTCCATACAAATGTATTTATAGGAACCGCTAGGACTGCATCAATCTTGCACGAGCTCTTTGATCAAACTAGTTGATTCAATGACTCGACTCACTATTGTGAAAGACCTTGACTCGTAGAGTCATATTGGACTCGACTCCGTGAGACTCGACTCGACTCGGGACTCGTTGGTGTGAAACGAACCTTAGTCTCAAGATCGGGAGGTCTACGAAATAAACTAATTTTTGGCCTTTTAATCAGCTTCTGCTTATCGGATTTTCATTGAACCAACTTTTAAAGGTAGCTAGATATAATTTAGACATGACGGCCATCTTGAAAGAAAGAAGCGATCGTGCAACACTAATTTTTATCCCGTCCATAGATCAATATCCTAAAATATTAAAACCCTGGCAGTGGGAAGTCGAGTCAAAATCAGTAATAATAATAATCATAACAGTAATAATATTGTTAAATATTCGTTAAATGAAGATAATCAAGGGACGAAAGCATTGTCATATTTTAAAACACATCCCATTTGAAGAACGTATAGTCAGCCAGTAACAGATAATTTTAGTAGAGTTCTAACCTGTAGTTTGGATTTATTATTAGAATATTTAAAAATCACTTTATAATCAATATGCTGTTTAAGAACATGACTTACAAACTAACTTAACTTCCATTTCCCTGGCCTTTTGATTCATCATTGTAAATTAAGAGAGTCGCGTTACACTGAATATAATGTATTCGTTCATGTCGGGAATCAAAACAAGGGCTCTTAACTTAATTAGGAAGACGTTCTTCCAAATGAGATAAGGAGTTGGACTTGCCTAATTGTGATCAAGAATTATTTTTATAAATGTATTTTTTATAAATCATTTATAGCTTCAGCTATTTGGCTTGGTCATGAAAATGGCCTGTAGGAGTCTTCCTGCCAGGATGTGAATTAAAAAGTATGTGGACGCATAATGTCTATTTATAATAAAAAAATAAGGAAAAGTTAATATTTAAATTATTATTATTATTAATATTATTATTATTAATATTATTAGCACCGCGTCTTGCTGCCCATTCGTGTTATACGCACTCACGCTAATATGTAATGGTAGGGTGATTGTGAGATGAAATGGAGGACCTACAGTTTAACGTGGGATTCGAACCACGGTGGAGGCCTGGCATTCCTCACATTCACAAGTTGTGATTAATACACGTCTTGTTAGAGGTGAAGGAAGGGTTTGACAATCAGATAAATCTGTGCCGGGACTGAGGATTGAAACCCGAACCCCGAGCACAGAAGTCTGACACCTTACACTTAGACCACCATATCACCTTTATTTATTTTTTAATTCAATATTTTCACAGGCTTAAATTATATAGTGTGTGCATAAACTCGTCAGAGGAAGAGAGAAAGTGCTATCAGCAGATAAACAAGAAGTCTCATAGGGTGAACTGCTCATTTTCTTCCCTCTCTATCGCGTACATTGGTGTCTTAAAAGTGTGATAGTGCTTTAAGTGCTTACTGTGTCAATTTAATACAATCTGCTTTGGTGGCCGCATGATATAATGTGTCATTCTCGCAATAGACTAGAATGCCAATAGCAAGGAGATTGAGGTTTGAATCCCGGTTGAGTGAGCTAAGGACTTCTTTTCCTAAATGTTTCTCTTATTTCTCAGCACAAATGCGTGTACAATTAATTTAAAATCCAACCCTACTCATCCCTAGTACATTAGCGTAATTAGTACATATGTGTATAGCCTGAACGTGGTGCTAAAAAAAATAATAAAATAAAGGTTAAATTATGCAACCCGCTTTTCAACTTAGCTTAGAAATCTTCATTTAGGAATCTTAGTTAAGTAATTATTTTAAAAAAAATAGGTTTCAACGTCTATTTGGCCTATCCGACACTTAGCTCAGTTGGTATCGTGTCCACCTACTGAGCTAAGGGTCCCAGGTTCGAATCCTGTCATGGCCGAAAAACTTATCAATGGAGAAATGTGGGTTTATCCTATCACATTGATGAATTAATGGCTAGGGGCTGGATGTTGTGCCTGTTCTAGTATTTAAGCTAGATTATAAGGCATAAGAAGCCACGACAGGCCTAGTCAGCAGGTAGCGTAAAATATATTGCTAGAATATTATTATTATTATTATTATTATTATTATTATTATTAGCACCGCGTCTTACTACCCGTTCGGGTTATACGCACTTACGTTAATGTGTAATGGTAGGGTGATTGTGAGATGAAATGGAGGACCTACAGTTTAACGTGGGATCCGAACCACGGTGGATGCCTGGCATTCCTCATATTCACAAGTTGTGATTAATACACGTCTTGCCAGAGGTGAAGGAAGGGTTTGGCATTCAGATAAATCTGTGCCGGGACCGAGGATTGAACCCCGGACCCTCAGCACAGAAGTCTGACACCTTACCCCTAGACCACCAGGTCACCCTATTGCTAGAATAAAAGACTGACCCAGACTACAGCCTGGATGGAAACAGTAATGGATGTAATAAGTAAATCTACTTGGTCTCCAATCGTAATTCTCAAATTGTATTCACGGACGTCGGGAATCAATCGGCGGTAAACCTGGACGTGGTTAGTATTCCGGATCACGCGCTCACTGCTCGTTTCATCCCTCCTTCCCCATCTACTTCCTCAACCGTCTCCTCCTGTCTTGACATTTATTGGAGGGGACGAAGTGGTAAGTTGAGTGATTGAACCGAGCGATGCGTGTGACTCCCATCTTCGCCACACCTGCGTCTCGACCTGACAGAGAAACATACCCTCGGCAAGAAAGGGAGTGGTGCTGTGAAGGGAGGAGGAAGTTAGTTAATGATGTCGCAATAATTGGAATAGTTCGTCAGGGGCTGTGTCTGCAGAAAGCGCTTGCCATCTTTGTTTTTATTGATGATGCCCATAATTAGTGCGTGCTCTAAAAAAAAATTTTAATGTCACGTCACAATCGTAAACTTTACTTTACCGCCATCACTGTTTCCAGCCTGGGTCAATTTTTTTATTCGTGTCATATATTTTCCACTTCATATGTCTTATCATATAACTTAAGACTAGGACAGGCACAGCATCCAGTCCCCGGCCGTTAATTTATCAATGTGAAAGGATAAATTCACATCTAAGCAATGATAAATTTTCGGCCATTCCGGTAATCTTACCCGGGACCCTTACCTAAAGAGGTAGACACGCTACCGATTGAGCTAAGGTGTCGGATTCACAATCGTAAACATGTTCTCATATTCATAGTATATTATAGCTAGGAACAAAATTATTCAAAAATCGGATATCAATAAACTGATTTTTGATTAATTTTTTCGAAAAACAAATATTAAAAGTTATTTATAAAATAAAATACTTCCCTGATACCCATTTTAAACAAAATTATAGTAGCCATTGTCGATGCTTTTGTTTTTAATCTTTAAAAGTTAACCATTTTTAAGCGACCCTAAATTTTATAACTAGAAATAAAATCACGAGTTCACCGCGAGCTAAGAAGATAAATACTATTTTTTCTTTAAATGTCAACAAAATCCACTGAACCGTTTCGTCTTTTGTTCAAGGTACAAATATAATAATAATAATAATAATAATAATAATAATAATAATAATAACAATAACAATAATAATAATAATCGACTTTAATGGTGAAGTTAAGGCTACCGCCTTTTCTTACACTTAACCAATACAATTAAAATGAAATTTAACAAAATTATATATATAAAACACACAAAAAAGTATAAAAACTAGAGCTATCATTATTATTAAATTATTGTATTATTTTTTGCTAATTTCAACTTAAAAATTATGCAATAAAAAGAGAACAAAACTCTTATAACATTTATCTACTGTATAAAGTTACCGAGAAATTATACTCTTATATCAAATCCTTGTTAGCTTGAAACTTTTATGTCGGTTTGAAAAAAAAAAACATCCGCCTTGTAAATATGCTTGGATTTCAAATTACTTCATTCGTCAAGGTAACAGAAACATATTTTTAGAGAGATAAATATAAACCTATTTTTATCATATTTTAAAAACAAAGTCACGGAGAGCACACATTTAGATTTATTTAGTTAATTAGTTAGTAGAAACTCTGGTAGAGGCTATGAAAGTCGATGATGCACAAACTCTTCCCACGATGTGATGACCTAGATCTAATTTGGTCTTGTTTTTATGCGAGATTTTGGGGATTGACTATTTCATCCCTACTTTTTACTATCAAGTTTTATATTGAAAGAATTGATAAAACTATGAAATCTAATAAAATGCTTGACTAAGTCCTGCTATATTTACCCTCGTATAATTATCTAGGTATAGTAACTTTACTGTCATCGTTCATATATAATTGTAATATTAAGGTTATATTGAAATCTAATAAATATTCATATTACTAATTACGTATAAAGGATATTAATAATGGTTATGATAATTTTAATATCAATTATTCCATAATCTTAAGTTTAAAATTAATATTTAAGCCTAGAATATATTCATATTAAATTCAGTTGTTGGAATATAAAAATAATATGAAAGTCTATTTGATAATCATATTGTTTATAATATCTGTATTTAAGTATTATTAAGCTAAAGAGAATATTAGAATTGTTTTCAATAGCTGTAATATTATTTTGTGATATTAGTTCTAGCTAAATATGAATATAAGCTCCAGTACTTGTCAACTTTTAATGATATTTGGGTAAATGTTACCTACCATTAGCTATCTTTGCTTCTTTATTATGACTCTAAGCACTGTATTAAATATCAAATAAAGGAAGCAATAAGTAATTCAGACCTGCTTCGGTGGTCACGTGATCTTAGGCATCACTCTCGTGTTAGACTAGACCACCGATGACAGGCAGATCGGGGTTCGAATCCTGGTCAGTTATACTGAATTTTTTTTTTCAAAATTGTTTTTCACCCTCCCTCCACGAAAATGTGGGTAAACCTCCCGTAAATTTAACCTTACTCATCCCTAACTCATTAACGTAATTAGTACACTTGCGTAAAATCTGAACCGTTATTAATATGCGGTGATAAAAAAAAAGTTAAGTTAAAGATGGTTTTATTTGTTAATGTTTTTTAACACCTTATCAAATAAAAAAATGCAATATATCAACTCAAATTTTCAACTGTATATTTTTACATGAACCATTAGGTGAGACAAAAATGGAGAGAGGGTGTTTCGGCGGAAACTCAAACGTATAACTTCATAAAATATTGGTTCCATCCAGTCTAAACTTCGAGAATATTGATCCTACTAACTTGCTGAAGGGTTGCAGAGGATCGGGTTGGGAAGAGACGTGGGTTGGGGGAGGTATTTGAGGGAGTGAAGATGGTAGGGGGAGGTGGGGATGGAAGGGCCACAGTTGTTTTAGGTCTTATTATATATGTTGCCGTGGGCGGGTTATGATCCTGAACCACTTACCTGATCTAATAAACAGAGTGAGTTTACTATCCTGGCTAAAGGGGAAATATTCCCAACTAACCCTTATCCACCCCTTTTCCCACTCCCCACCACCAACGTTTGTTTTCCCCCCTTATTTAAGTGCATTGACAGTAATCAGGTGAAATTGCTTGAGAACACCTCACAGGCTCTCGACATGGGTAATACAAACTGTTACGTGGATACTGTACAATTTTTACATAAAGGACCGTTTAGAAAATTTAAAAAAATGTAATGCTAAAATTGATCATATATGACTATATTATTGTTATTTTATATATATTGAAACCATATATTAAAAGTAACTGCTGAAGATCACATGACTTGACATATTAATATGTCAAAGTAGATTAAATATATTTTATAACTGTAGTCTTAAATTTAAAAATGATACCTGGGCACGGGAATCAAACCTAGGACCCTTGGTTGATTACGACAATGTTTTTTACCACCGAGCTATCAAGGCTTCTCCGATGGTTAAGGTCATTCTTTATTTCTATCTTACGAAAATCGGACCCTACAAGTGATAGGTGGATTACATGTTTAGGTGACTCTTACATAATAATTAAATTAAAAACGAAGTTTCACCCGAATCTGATCAAACATTTTCAAGTTAACATTATTAACTAATAAAATTTAAATAATTATAATCCTCACCCTAGTTATTCTTAACTTTATTAATCTCCTTCACCTCATTATTCTAACTTAAAAATGCCTGAATAAAATCAAGAATTAATCAATATCAATGTAACATAAATTATAGTTGAACTTATACATTTATTACGTCACAATAAACCGAATAACTTTTTATCATTGAAAAGTATTTATAATTTAAATAATGAAATACTTTATAAGTAGATAACACTTTGTGATAAAGTAGGGATACATAACGGAGTAAAAAAATGTTTTTTGTACTACTATTTACTATCATCATAATAGTAGAAATAGTAATAATACATAAAGTTGGGAATTATAAGTTAAGCCATTTTATTAAATATTAATGAGAATGGAATAGAGTTATAATTGGAAAGGCCACGTAAAACTAATCTCTTACTGGTTATCCTTATTACTAAAGTTATTTTGATATTTTAATAATGAAAAATCCACAACATTGGGTGGTGTTAATTTCATGTTCATCTAGTCTGGTAAACTGATAATGGGGAGAACAGGGTTAAAATCTCAGCTGGATGCAGCGAGTTTTTTTTTACCTACATGGTTTCCCCACAGGTCTACATGCAAATGCAAGTAAACTTCATATTTATTCTACCCTACTCATCTCTGTCACATTAGCATGTTACTAAACTTAGAGTATTTCTTATTATAACTAAGAATATTTGATTTGATTTTAATTTGAGGTGTCTATAAAAACCTTAATTATATTTCATGGAAAAAGCGACTGACTAGAACATATTAAAAAAAATTTAATATAAATAAAGAATTGCTAATGTATTTATTATCAACAAGGACCAATTTTTTTTTGTAAAACAAGATATATTTATTTTTTAAATAAGATCTCACTAAATATCTTCTTGAGATAAATCCCCCCACACCCCTCAATCTCTTTTAATACTTCATACAACACTACGTTTAGTATTGTTAACTGTGAGGTGCTCTGTAAAAAACGAAACTCTTGTTTTAAAACGTTACATTTACAAATTAAACACTGAACGATACAATGTGAAGTGAGAGGTGATTGCAAATAAATAAATGCCACTTGATTCGGCCCGATATTTACCATGCTGTTAAAATATTCTCTTTTCCATTGATCGATTTATTTGTATATTTCAAGTGTCTAGACCAAAATATCACACAACATTTTTGAGAAATGACAGCAGAAATGTTTGATTAAATATTTCTGCATTATGATAGACTTAGAACAAGAAACTTTTTAATGATTTGCTCAAATTGAGAGATGCTATGTTTTTAAAAATGTGATCCATCGTCGAACAGATACAATATTGTTTGTCTTTTCCTTAACATATAATTTCATTTATTTTGTAACACAAACGTATCTTGTAATGTGCAAAAAATAAAAAAAATCTTTAAGGAGTTTTTCTTTATTTTTCCAATATGATTTTTCAGCCATTTTAACCTAGCACCACATCTAATGACTTTGTCAACTTAAAACACCAGTGATTATCAACACACAAATTGTAAATAATTGTAATTATTGAAATGTCCATGTGAAGGAGACAGCAATTTAATTATTTAAAATTAGTTGAGAAATTATACAGCATGGGAATCGAACCTCGTACTAATGGTCTAGCGCGCAAATGCTCTATCACTGATTTATCCAGTATCGGACCTGTGTCCAGAGTAGTTATTTTAAGGCAGAGTCTGTGATGGACCTGTGTAATCGTCAACCACATAATATGATCGACCAATAGTATCACGAGCCTTCAGGTATCACAACCATCTGCAACTAGGAAGAGATGTTATACTGCCAAGAATACAATACCAGATTTTAATTAAAGCTGATTTCAATTAATATCAACACACAGGCTAAGTCAGAGGTTTCGGGTTAGATTCCCGTCTCCAAGTGCCCTTTTTCAACTAATTTAAGTTAATTGAATTGTTGTCTCCTCCATACGAATATTTCCGTAATTACAATGATTTAAATCTTGTGTGTTGATATTAATTTAAATCAGCTTTATTTACAATCTTATAGATATATATATATATATATAGCCTACTTGGCAGCATAAAGATTGTCGCACACTACGACGCGCCGCGCCACACCTTGTGGAACATTCCATGTGCCTTCCTCCGGATGTTCGCCCACGTAACGCGCCTCAGTTGTGGAAGCGCGGTCTATCGTGAAAAATGTGTTGTAAACATTTGCCTTTTTTGTCTATCACTCATTTCCTTTATTTTTTAATTAATTAAATCTACAAGGAAAAACATAATACAAACGTTCTGTTTAATGGCGGTTATGTTTGAATAATACCTCGATGTAAATATGCATTTTAATTACCAAATCTAATAGTGGGAATAGAAGATATAGCTCTCACAATTTTCAATGAAATGAGCACGTGTTGTAGTAGGAGGCATGCCGGTACTTTAACAACGCACCAGAGTGGTGTCTGAATGAGACGAAAGCGCGCTTCTCCCGTGGTACTCTCACATATACCCTCACACTCACAGGCGCGGTGAGAGGAAAAATAATTTACTCTCTAGAAACCTTGAGATTTCTGGCACGGTAATTCCACAAGCAACATCGCGCTTCAGTGGACGTTGCGCCATTTGGGAACACAACGGAATTTTCTTATCGGCAGTGCCTCGTGCCCAAATAGACGAAAAGCTTTTATCATGTATGTATGTTTCCAACCTTTACATCCATTGCTGTTTCCAGCCTGTGGCAGTTTTTTATTCAAGCCATATATTTACCATCACTAGCTTACAGGGCCTGTCGTATCTTCACATGCCTTATAACCTAATTTAAGACTAGTCCAGGCACAACTTCTAGTCCCCAGCCATTAATGCATCAATTTGAAAGGGTAAGCCCATATTTTCATTAATTTTAAATTTATGGCCGTGCCGGGAATTGAACCCAGGACCCTTAGCTCAGGGAGCAGACATGCTACCGACTCAGCTAAGGTGTTGTACTATATTTTCATCCTGTTTAGTTTATTTATTTATTTATGCTTAAGCATACTAAAGATTCACGTGATCGAATCCCAGCTGAGTGTAACGAGGGAATTTTTTTTCCCTAAATATGTTCACACTCTCCATTCACGCAAGTACGAGTGCATCCTCTCTAAACTATAACATCCTAATCATTAGCATACAAACTTATACTTCATGTGTGCATCACATGCATACGAAATTAAAATATGTATATTCTGAACGGGTAATACAATGCGGGGGAGGAAAAATATTAAAGTATAAATTTAGGGAGAAACGATGTGTGGGATGCCTGGCCTCCACCGTGACGTAAATGCGTATAACTCGAACGGGTAGTAAGACGTGGTGCTAATAATAATAATAATCATAATAACGAGAAACGAATCATAAAGGTGAGATGGAAAATTCTTCTACATCGACCAATTATGAGAGAATAGCACAAAATTTTAGCCACAATTAACCGCAATAGTAATAATAATAATAATGGGGTGTCTAGGATACATCAATCTGTAGCTCAGTTAGCGGAAATATTAGCAAGTACTAACGTACCGCTACCCAGAAGACAGTTGAATGTATGTACTAATCATACATCCTTTACATGTGCCGTTGAGGTGGGAGGATAATTGTGGTGAATATGACGGTGTGAAGCGAATGAAGATCTCAAACCTAACTTAAGCATTTAACCTTAGGGAACATGGGAATAAGTTCCCCTTTCGAGAAAACTCCCCGGCACCAGCAGGGAATTGAACCCTGGACTTCTAGATCAACATCCAGGGCTCTGACCACTATAACATGAGGCCAGATGTTATCCCCGATGAAAGTGGTTAGTATAAAATCCGACCTTCCAGAACAAATTCAAGCGCGTCATCCCTCCAGTAACATCTGCCGTTGAGATCCGTAGATCATACATGAACCGTGCGTTAAGGACCTCTTGGCAACAGTATGACGTATGGGGAGAATGTAGAACACAGAACATTACAAGATTTTACTTTATATTTGAGCGCGTGCGTGTTTTTAGGTGGTTCTACAAGTTTAATTAAAAATATATATATACAGTAGGAATTTTAGTAGCAAAAACCTTCTGAAATACGAATAAATAAAATTAAAAAAAAAAGCATTTATATGTTCTCTAAAAAGAACTAAAATAAAAAGGCATAAATTCTCTCCATACCTTCCAAAGTGGGTTTTGTCGTTTCATTTAATTTAAATACAACATCAAACAATGTATTTTAGGAAGATAAAAAGCGAGTTGAGTAATAGAAAGCTCTGTTGAACGAATATTATGAAAAAATATATGCCTACTACCTTGACATATTGTTTCTACACACGCAAACAAATTATATCTATGACAAGGTGTCTAAAAGTCTCGCTCGGCATTTTTTTTCAAGTAATGCAACAACTGTAGGTAGCATGAAAATAGTACGTCCATACATATGATATTCTACAACATCTACATATTATATAAAATACATACATAAACAGCCATTTGTAATTTTGTAAATAATTATGCTATATTTAACCTATTATACCTAGACATAAAATAATTTCAAATATTAGCTGTGAATGAAATTAAATATAGAACTCTTCACTTGTACGTTCTATATTACAAAATAAATAAAAATAAATATAGGGTGGTTTCCATTTTCATTTTGGTCATGTTATTATTTTTATTTAAAACTATTTTTTTATTTATAAATTCGTCCAAAAACATAAAAAATTGTAAACTGAAGATAAATTTAAAATTGTTTTCTTTATAACGATATGAAACATAAAATGAAACTGCTGAAACAATCTCGATTTAGTTTCTGATATTTTTAATTTCTCATGTGACACAAAAACCCATTCAAATGTTTGTGCAGCTGTATTAAAGAGTCAGCACTAAAAAAAATAAAAAAAAATAGCATTAATATATAAATGGTTGGTTTCTCGGCCCCGCCCCCGCTCCTCCTTTCCTCTCTTCCTTCTCTATCTCGTTTCGTAAATTGCACGAATTAGCATGGTAATGTACCTCATTTAGTAGAATATCTACGCCCTCAGACGCAAGGAAATTTTAATTTAAAATAATTAATTATATTTCAGAGGACTGGCTCTTTTTCTGTGTGTTTTTAAAAAATTACAAAATTGTCTTTTGGGTTTTTTGACAGCCTTTTAAATTCAAGGTAATAGTTTTTGAGTACCGCAGTCTGTCAACAAACTGTTAAAATAAGGAACCTAAAAATATGTCATATGATTACATATGGCCATCCACTAATTAAAGAACCTTTATATCCGACACCTTATCTCAGTAGTGTGTTTTCCTATACATTAATTGCCTATAATATATATTTTATTATTTTATTTTAAAATCTCAATTAAATTTTAATACAGAATCTTAACTTAATTTATCTCTTAACTGCGGTATCGAGCACCACAGCCCTTATCAAATACTCATAAATTGATAAAATCCCAATTTAATTATATTTAGAAATCAAATAATGCATAAAATTGAGCCTATATATAATTTGTCATGTAACATTGTATAAACATAGGGACTCCATAAGGATGCGTTTCACTTCTGATTAATAGGCTTAGGATTAAATATAATTAAAAACTTTAAAATAAAATAAAATTAATTTTTGTATAATAATCATCATCAACAAAAGCTTTTATTTTAATTTAGAGATTTATCTGTCAAAATTTAGAGCTGCAGAATAGATCCCATAGCCTTTAAATGTATCTAGTGACTTTTTGAACTCACTAGTGACTCTTTTCAATTTGAGATATTTAAAGTGGACTTCATGAATTTTCTTATTCATACTGCAGATCTGCATTTTGACAGATGATGTAAATATCGAAACAAAAAAAAATGTCAAATTCTTTCAATGATAGTTAACATATAAAATTTTTATTATAGTTTCTTTAAAGGTTTTTTAATCATACTTAGGGCCGGTTGCACAAACAACAATCAGTGGCTTGATCAGAGATCAGATGTATGTAGATCTCCAATCAGTGTCTCAAACCTCATTTTCAGTTGCACCATTAACGATTAGGACATGATTGTCGACCAAATCTCTGGTCAAGTTAACCAGCCCATGTTCTCCCATCAACTGTTTGATTCCCCGATCAGTGTTTTGATGGTTAACATAACCTGTAACTTTTATGTTCTTGATAAATATAATTTGTACTTTATAATCTTTACTAAGTAGGACTAATATTTAATAAGTATATTTATATATAATTCAATTTATTTTTAATATGAGTTTGATTCATAAATGTGAAGTATGGAGTCTTCAGATGAAGTTTTTAATTTATATAACGAGGATATAGAAAATGTCCAAGTTCCAAGACAACTACGAGAAAGATATGAACTTTTCTTTAAATATAGCAATAGAGAATTTGAGATGAGCTTTAGATAAATTAAAGTTGGGACTTCAGGATTTCTTTTCATTCATTATGTTATTTTGAAATAATATAAATACTTTAAAAGCTCATTTTATAACCTAACTATAATAATACATTAATACAAACGTCTATTAATAATTTCAAACAAATTTACATGTATTAATTAAACAAATAAAGAAAAAAATATATTCACAGAGCCAATCTGGTGTATACTTTTAGGCTATGTTACAAGGTCAGCTGTTCGAAAATATAACTTTTTACAAGGTTGCCACGTTAGTTTTATTTGATTCTCCGGTCAAATCTGTGGTCAGGTGATCGGAGTTTTTGATCTCTTGTTAACTTTGTTGCAACCCAAATTTTTCTTGATCTATGATTAAGCTGATTGACAATCCGGTGATTGAAGAATCAATATGATGTTTGTGCAACCGGCCCTTAGTCTTAAGTCTAGTAATCAGAGGTGGAACACATCCCTATAGCGTCCTTATATTTACCCAATGTTACAAAAACAAATAATATATTATGTTATTTTTTTATACCTCAAGGAGCCCTTTCTTAAGGTGGGGTACTAGTGAACGCGAGTTTAGTGCATTAATTTTGCAGGTTTTATAGCATAAAGATTTTTTTGCCAAAATAAATCAAACATTTCTTCTATAGAAACATATAGTTTAGTTTTCTGCACATGCTAATCTCAACAGTTGTTGAATATCTGTCATGAGCATAGCGACATTTGGTGACAAACATTTTAAATAAAGAGAAAAAGTTGTCATTAAATTCCAGGACACCTTTGACAGACATTCAACAACTGTTGAGATTAGCATGTGCAGAAAACTAAAAACTATGTTTCTATAGAAGAAATATTTGATTTATTTTAGCCAAAAAATGTTTATGCTATAAAAACTTAAAAAATACTGTCCTAAGCTCACGCTCACTAGCACTCCATCTTAAGGAGATATTGAAGCAACTGAGTTGACAATGTGATTGATCTGAAATTGATGGGAGTTTTGGTTTTCCTCCTAGTTCCCCGTTCAACAATTTGATTGTCAACCGATCTTTTCCTCCATCTTGTTTCCATCGGTCCAAGGAAGCCCTTTGTGACATGTAGGCAAACATTCACACATACATTGTTTTCTAGAGATCCTATTCTCATTGAAACGCAAGGAGGGATGGTTGGGAGTACAAGTTAAGATCCATAATTTTGGAGTTCTTATACCCCCCCACCCCCAAATTTTTTTTTTGCCATTATAAATAAAATATTTCTCTCTTAGATACAGTTAGTTTAATTTCCTACACATGGTAATATCAACATGTATATCAGTCATGAGCTTTACTAGATCTACCAGGAATGTTTATCCTCATTTAAAAAAGTTTCTGATTAAATTCCATTACACTACTGAAGCGAAATTTAATTTATTTTGGCTGACAAAGGAGTTTTGTCATAAAACTGGAAAAACCTGGAACTTCACTCGCGTTTCCTTCCTCCTTCCAACCCAATTTTAGTCATATGGTAAAGCGATCCGGTTGCCAACGTGCGTTCACTGTACAACCACCGTGCAATACGCTTCAGATTGACGAGAGATGCGATCCGATTCACAGGAAATACCGTCAATCATAATATATTTTGGGTGATCCAAATATCTTCTGCAATCTGATTGCGTCTGCCCACTAACTGGGAGCTATTTTCAAAATTTAGTCAAAGTGATGAGATGGTCAACCCAGTTGCTTTAATATCCCCCCGTGAATGTACCCCTTAATCCCTTGAATTATTGATGGATTTATTTAGGGGCAATATTAGCTATCGAAGTAGTTCTAAAAAAACACATATATCTATGAAGGTATATTTTTAGTTGGTTCTAGATTAATTCAGAGAGCATTAAACTTATTTGAAAAAAAAGTGTCATCAAAAAGTACCCTAACGGTTGGGATGGGCCAGGCTAAGACATTTCCTCAGTGTATAGTCCAATTTTCATAGGAATAATCTTATCTGACAACTAGAAAATGTACTATATCTACTTTCATGTGTTCACTTGTCAAGTCACGTGATCTGAAGCCGTCACTTTTGATAGCTTATATCAATGACTATAAATTACCAGTAATAATAAAGTAAAATACTATTAATGCTTGCAAAAAAGTTGTATTTTTGTTAAAATAATTTCTATTAAAAATGGACTAATGAAGGAAGCCTAGTATTAATATATTTAAAATAGTATTAAAATTGATAAGTGGAGCTAGGCGTGTGTTATATTTTAACCACAAAATGTCCTGGGTTCAATTACAGTTATGAACTGATGGCTTGTGATGTATGTGTTGATACTATTTTAGAGTTAAGCTAGTGTGTAAGTAGTTTTCTGATATAATCAGTTGATTCAGAAAAGTGTAGTCTGAGCCCCCCCCCCTCTAATAAAATCACCAATATAACGTAGAGGTCGTTTCAGTCGTCAATAGGACAACGTTGTAGTACTTCAGTGAGACGTCGTAAATGGAAGGTTCTCGATTTTTCGAAAGCTCGTTCGTTCTATTATCCCCTGTTTTATATTCCACTCAGAGAATTTCGAAATACCAAGGAGAAAGAAGGGAGAGAGGAGGAGGGGGAGAGATGGAACTTTTCTACCATTCCTTGTCGCATCACAGCCTCCGAAGTTGAAAAACATTTGTTAGGTGATCAATAAAATGCATTTATATTTGTATTACAGCCTGCCCTACCAACCTTATCTTTCGATAGCGGTAGTGCATTTTTTTTAACATTTCACAACGACTTTCAAGTAAAAAAAAAAGTTTTACCAAAAAAAAATATACTGGTAGAGCAATATCGATTAAACATAATGTGCACATTTTTTTAAAATCTCTCTAATGGCTTTTTAAAATAATTATTTATATCCTCTTTTTTTGGCGGTTCGTTTAGACAAGCGCGTTTGTTAAATACATATTCTAAGTGATAAAGATTATTAGGGTAACTAATAGTAAAATCGTCCTTGTTTTTTAAGCGAGAAGATGAAAAATCCACGAATAAAATAACATTTAGTAAACCACCCTAAGAACACTCGGCCGGGATTTGAACTCTAGCCACATCAACGGCAGTCATGTTATTTTAAAATATATTGTCCTATACCACTCGTCCTCTAAATATTAAGTTAATAATTATATTAATATGCATATTAAGTAAATATGCGTGGATGGGTAATAAGACGCTGTGAATATAAAATATCCAACATCTATCACTTGTCTACTAAACGTCAATTTTAACAAGTGCCTTTCTGCATCAAATATGTTTCCATTACTCGTATCAAGGTCAGTTAATGTCTCATCTCTGAAGTCTGTTCAGTGTAGGAATTGTTTTCTGAAAGGCCTTTTTCCCTAACAGAAATCTATTATATAGTAGGATATTGGTTGGAAAAAAGACCTTTCAGAGAGTAATTCCCACCGTGAATAGAGTATACACCTCCTAAAATTAAAAAAAAATGTCTTTCATCTTGGTAAAATATTTCAGAATAATCCAACCTCAGTATTTCCCACAACGTTGGTTTCACGAACCAATCTTTCTTTACTTCACCAGCCGCTTTTGTGTGTGGGATGGATCGTTTTACCACGCAGATCCCCTAATGACTTGCGCCATCACGGAGAATAGAGCGTGGTAATAAAACAGAAAAGTGGTTCTCATTGTTTGCCACTTACAATAGAGAGCCATGATAATTTTTATTTGACCGATAAATAACGACCGGCTACGCTCTTCAAATCACAGTGCAGCAAGATCTAAACCAAAGGGCACATCTGGGTTTCATAATTTATTTCCGAAATGCCAAATAAATTATCGATATTACTAAGAAAAGTATATTTGGCTAGAATTAATTTCAAGTTGAGCTCACTTTAGTAAAATACGTACATGTGTATCAATACATATTAAAAAAAATTAACACGAATTATTTTAACTAATATATATAAGTTAAAATAATTCGTGTTAATTATTAACTAATATATATATATATATATATATATATATATATAAAATAAAACTCTAAACCTGGCTATACATTCAAATTTCTGTCTGTCTGTTTATTGACAATAAACTAAAAAATTAGGCCTACTCATCAGACCAAGATGGAACTTCTTCTGTTGTACGCCTTATAAATAAAGAATACAGGGTAAGCTTTATTACATCACGTTAGCTAATGAATGAAAGAAACAGCGTTGGAAAAAAACTACTTTTAGTATGGGGTACACTTGCTTCTTAAATTTGTATCAATTCAAATAAATTAGCTTTTAATGTATACATCTTCTTTGTAAGTCTCCTTGGCAAAGAGAGGTTTGGAAAGATTAATAAAGCATATAAATCTCCTTATCGAGGAATTTTTTGGATAGAAACAAATATCCGGCTAATACGTTAAAATGGAATAATTTTGTCTGTATGTTTGTTGCTAAATCACGCCCGAGCCACTGTACCTATTGTGCTGCTGAAATTTTGCTTGGACGTCTGGTTAACACTATAGGAGAGTTTCAAGTTACGTCCACCATTTTGTTTCAATATGGCGGTTACAATACACACATGTTTGACCTTGGTCTCAGCTTGGACTTTCTTTGGATCAATTTTTAAAGGTTACTAAATATATATATTATTATATTATACATTACCTACTCAAATATAATCTTAAGGCGTCTATGGTTATTATGAAATTGATTTATAACAGTTTTTACTTTTGCAAAAGCATCTTTGTGTGAAGGAAAAAAAATGAAAGGCAGACTAGAAGATTAAAACATGTTAAAAAAATTTCTTGTAAAAGAAAACATTTCTTACGTTAAATTAAATAAGAATTTCCAGGGTGAGGGGGCAACTGCTCCCCTTTCCCGTTATTACGGGCGCCCATGAATGAAATGCTGTCTGCCCATTTGTTGCTCAACCAAGTCCAAACCACTGTATGATTTTAATAGGTGTATAAAATTTAAAAATGCCAGGAATATTATGGGAATACCTCAATAATTATTTAATATTTGAAGTATTTAAGGGGGATTTCAAAATTTAAAAACTTATGTAAAATACAACTTCTTACTGTGATAGAAGATCGAGATTTGTTAGTATATGAGCCCCAACAAACACTCTGAAAAAAAAAGGACCGTAAAATGGGTAGGGGTCTTCCCCCCTCCCAAAAAAATCCTAAACTTATAGAATAAAACACTTTCTGTAAGATAGAAAACTGAAATATTTACATATCTGTAGAGGGACAACCTTAAATAACCATATTCAACTTAGCATCATAATTTAAAAACAAGGATCATTGGATTGGTAGAATGAAGGGGATAGAGAGTTCCAAAACTTGAAAAAAAAACATACACCAAATTTTATGGTGTGGTACAAAATTGAAATGCTTAGAGAAGGTGGATGAACCAGACCAAATATCTAGAAAAATATGAAAAGTGTCAGGTTTTACTCTTAATATTTGGAAAATAAAGAAGGGGGCTTCAATTTCAATTACTAATATAAAAAACACTTATAAGTGTAGTCTGAAATTGAAATGTTTGCATCATGTACAAAGACCACCTCAGATAATCATAAAATAGTGAAAAATCTCAAATTTCAAAATTGTATCCAAGAAATAGGGGACTAAAAAATTTCACAAATTATTAGTTAAAACCACTTTTTGCTGTAGTAGAAAATTGAAATTTGGCAGGTAATTGCGGGAATTTGGCTCTTTTACAGCATATTATTTCATTAGTGGTATTTTCCTAATAAGTTTTGTAACAATGTCTATAATTTATTTTCTAATATCTTTGATCGCTCTTAAACAAATATTGCATTTTCTATGGATTGCGTTCATTTTTGCACACAGTTTATGGGCTGATTAATGTTTTATTTTAAAGATTGGGTTTAAAATTTTTACTGGTAGACATAATTTGTTTTGGATTGTCATGGTTATATTGATATTGTATTAAAATAAATTATATAAAGAGTACAGTCGGGTGTTGAAGATCTTAAGTCGATATAGGTAGTTTTTGAATCTGTTTGCATAAATTATGCTAAACTTCTAAATAACCTAAAAATTTAAATTTTGGCATTCCAATAGGGTTTAAGTTAATATTATTTAGAAAAGTCAAAAAAATTGAAAATTCAATATGGCAGATTCAAAATAGTGGATCGAATAGGGCCAGATAGGTTGAAAATGATCTATTTCTTTTTTAAACTGTAAACAGTTGCAGTACTATGTAATTTAATTAAGTCTTAATCAATGAATTATTTATGCTATGTCATTCTTTAGTATTTTTACTAGCACCAAAAATCAAGAGTTCAAATATTGTGTGTATAGCAGTTATAGCTTAAAATTCAAAGTAAATTTCTGTTTCAAACACATGTTTAAATTATAACATTTTATTTTGTCATTATGTTTTAGTCAACCTTTTTTTTATGCGTTTTGTAACACACTTTAATCAAAGAAAGGGTTATTTAATATTTAAACATAATTTAAAATTTTGTTACCTTTTATTGTAGTTAATTTTATATATTAGAAAAAAACAAAGTTACTTTAACGTTTTCTCGTGCGAATGACTACACCAGCTAGTAAAAATTAAGAACTAGTATTTTTTATTGGTTTCTTACTGTATTAAAAAATGCTATCTACTTTACAGGGACTATATCCTAAAACTGCAGTATTTTTTTTTCAGAACATTACAGTTCAAAGGCTTCAATAAAAAGTCACCGCCTACTTGAAGGGAACTATATATTCACACTGTTATACTTATTATGTGGATGGTAATTCTGAAGCTTCAAAACCACACAAACAATTATAAATTATCTTAACATTTTATGCACCAACTTAATTAAAAAGTTATTTAATTTTTTTTTAGAAATGTTAGAGTTATCTAAGCTTTTATCTTAATTCGAGAGGTGCAAAAGTTCGTGTGAGTGTCGTTGATAATTAATTAATTTGACATTTTCATAAAAAATAATAACTATAAAACATAAAGTTTACATACAACAACATCTATTGAAAAGTTTCCCTGGATACGAGATAAACCAGGTTAGCTCAGTGATAGAGCATTGGCCTGCCAAACCAAAGGTCCTGGGTTAGATTCCCATGTACAGGTTGTAATTTTTCACTTGAGTGAAATAAAACTTAAGATTATATTAGTATATAAGTGTTAACACCCATTCACCTCCATTTTTTGATAAGATATAATTATGTTTATGATTGTCTTCATTGTGACTCTCCGCCTCAGTTGGGATGTAGGAAAAGCGAGATAAGGACAGTGTGTTTGCAGATTTTTTTTTTATAAAATAATTGTTTGTGAAAATAAATACAATATTTCTCCAGTAGAAACGTAGAGATTAATTTTCTTCACCTGGTGATATCAACATTCATTGAATATCTCTCAAAGGCTGTCCTGAAATTAATTGACAACTATTTCTATTCATTTAAAATGTTAATCATCTAATGCCGTTATGCTTATAAAAAAATTATTCAAAAATTGTTAACATCCTGTGAAGAAAATTAGATTCTGTTTTTATTGGAGCAATATTTTATTTATTTTGGCCAAATAAATGTTTTATTATAAAAAATTAACCCGCGTTCCCTACATCTTCACCTGAAGCGTGATTTATTTTGATCTTGATATTAAAAATAAAGACATATATAGGCTTATTCACATAGATGTGTACGTGCAATAAGCGTGAGGCTCATCTATCATGGGATGTGTGTAACGTAGAGGTCAGAGCTCAAATGTACTTAAGGTACATTTTTCTAAATTCTCCCCATGAAATTTCGGGTATATTTCCTCTAAATTATATCTTCCCCATTCCTAAGCCACTATGGTTATTTAAAATTTGTATTTCCAGGACGGGTATTAATACACTGTGGTTTCTTTTTCTGTAGCTATTTATACAATATAGGTATATGTGTGTGAGTTTATAATTTAATTTATATAATTTATAAAATTGTGTCCAATACATTTCTTAAAATGAAAATACAATTTCTTATTGTAACATATATTTTTCCTACTTTATAAAAATATTTTACCACAGAAAAAATGATGAGTTTTTCATTGGGATGTATAAAAGAATTAATGTTAAAATATCTCTTTATAGTTTATTCAACTGTGTAACGAAAATAATCACACATTTAGTATCGTGGAGAACGAGTGGATGTAAAAAAAATATATATAAACGGTAGCGGGAGAAGGGCTTAGACCTTTTATATACGACACAATCAGATTTTACGATCTTTGGTAGAACCTTTGAATGCTCCATCTATTCTCTAAAAATACAACTATCTCTTTCTACACAATTCTTTTCTATCATCGTTTTGTGATAGACCTCCCTTTTCAACTATACACAAAGGTTTGTAAAAAAAATGTAATGATCAGTAAAAAAAAAAACATCCGTCATGTAGAAAGAAACCACTTTTCACTTTTATTTCATCAATTAATTCGTTCAGATAGCTTTTTTTTTTTTT
>CABFWB010000400.1:66980-107645 GCA_902151455.1 Timema bartmani | reverse complement strand
TTTTTTTTTTTTTTGTTTTTACAAAAGGTACTTCGAAAATTAGTTTTTAAGTAGAGATCGAAACAAAAATTATCCGATTATTGCTGCTTGTTTAGTGATGTCATGAACATTTCAATGTAAATTCCATTCGTAAACCTAGTTAATACGTAAAGTGTAAGCAGTTTTTTTTTATTTCGTTCATCATAATTTGACATTGTTTCACTCTAAAAATTATGTTTTTACCTTTTAAAAAATGGATGGACATGATTAAGTTAGTTCATTCTAACACCACCAATAAACTAATTTGATTTTTTGTTTGACGACAGCAATATTTTCACACACATATTTGTTGATTTATTTAAGTGTAAAATATAAATATATAAAAATATACACTTTTTTTTGTTACCACGTCTCACTACTCATTGGGATTATACGCACATAAAATAACTATAATCGTTTGAATTTTTTAACAATGTACACACATTTGCGTGGAAGGAGAATGGAAAACAATTTAGGTAATAACACCCGTAATACACCCAACTTGGATTCAAACCCCAATTAACTCGTCTTTGGCAGTCCAGTCTATGCGAGAATGAAGTATTAGGCCATTAATTGACTATCGAAGCGACTGAGGCGTAAAATAAATTACACAAACGTTTCGATATATATAAGTGAAAAACACAAGTCGATATAAGCATATTTTTAGGTTTTAATGTTAAATTTAATGCCAAACCTAAAAATGCATTTATATTTTTGCAAGGAATAGAAAGAACCAAAATCACAATAGAAATTGGTTTGATTATTTTATTTAATATACATTTTATTGCTCACGTGTTTTGAATAGGTACATCGTATATTACCAATTTGTTTAAGTAAACATTTTATAAATGCTGTAAACATTTATTCTAGAAGATAGTTTACCATTTCTTTTATTTAGTATTGTTGTATTTGACCTCGGGGTTCTTGAGGTAATGTGCTCGTATCAGGACCCGATGTTCGTGGGTTCAAACCCATCTTATGATAAATACAGATAATGTAACTCATCTTTATGTAATCTTCTCCTATCTCCTGTATCTTCACCCTTTTTTTTATCTTCCTAAGCAAATTGTTTTCGAACAAGTAGGTTTTACGTCCAGATTACTATTGATTAATATTCCTTATGTTGTGTTAAATCAGTAAAACTAATTTAACTTTTTTTTTTAATTCAACACATTTTATTACAATCCGAGCTCTGCGCATTTAATTCCATATGAAAATATACCATATTACTATATCAAAGTAAAGTTTAGAAGAAATGTACTCAAATTTTCTTCGAGAGTGAGAGAGAGAATGGAAACAATGGTAAAAGATACCCTAAAACTCCCCATCAGGAATTCAAATCTGGTCCACTCACTACTCGTAAAACTGATATTCATCCCATATGCCCAACAATGTAGATTTTATTGCATTTAAAAGCACACTATTTTTATTTAATATTTATATCTTAAAAATTAGAAATTTTTCATTTGTTTGGTAGCCAACCATCCTTAATAAGTTGCTTTTACCAAACAAAAATATATAACACATAGTGGGGAAACAATCCAATAAATATAAGTCAAGCCTTCCAATATTAGAAAATAAAAGTTGGGTTTCAAAAGAGGTCAGGACCCTTCCGGCCTTTTCTTATAACTCTTTTTTTTTTTCAGTGATATTCACAGCAGGGATTTAAGGGACGTCCATAAAATCACGTGACATCCCAATTATAAGGCGCCGTGCCGGTTGGTCTAATGGCTCCAACATGATACATAGCTGTCAACACGATCAACAAATCACTCGCTATTTTTACACGTGACAATATTGGCAGCGCCATACTTGATCTTGGTCCAATTAAAACCGTTACCATCGATTTAACCAACAAGAGGAAGATTCACACGACAAAATATAGTTAATGTAAAAATGTATTATGTTGTCTCTTAAAAATAACGTCGATGAAAGATTTTTCCAAGATGAAAACGTATTTGTATTCTTTTTTTTACATCCCTGACTATTTCCAGCCTGTGGCCTGGGTCAATTTTTTATTCAAGCGATATGTTTTCCACTACCAGCTTGCTAGGCCTGTAGTAGTTTAGGATTACTTATAGTCCAACTTTAAGACCAGAACAGGCACAACATCCAGACCTCAGCCGTTAATTTATCAACATGACGGAGTTAACCCATATTTTAATCAAGGATAAATCTTCAACAATGCTAGGAATCAAAGCTGGGACCCTTAGCTCAGTAGACAGACGCGTTACCAACTAAGCTAAGGTGTTGGACCTATTTGTATTCTGAAATAAATAATTAAGTGGTACGAAACGAGCTAAGTGGTCTTAAATCTATTACCAACAAACAGCACTTAAATTTACCATGATAAGCCCTTCCCCTGATACCTTTTTTTTGGAACCAAATCGTAGAAGATATTTTTGAAAAAAAAACCAAATTCCCCCAAAAATATAGCTACAAGCCACCATAAATTTTAAACCTGGAATTAAAACGAATATTTTTCTTTGACGTAGTAACATATATAATATAAATATAAAGTTTGGACAAATTTCATTCATAAAATTAGGTTGTAACTTCAAATAAATCTGGCAGTAGACACATGACAAATAAATATCAACACCTATAAAATAGTAATAATAATAACTTCAATTTCATTTATTATAGTGCTGGCCAGCAGTCGTGAGACCTATAACAGGCCAGCACTGAAAAGTACACAAGTACCATACAAGCACGTATAAAAACAAAATAAAATTAAAATTAAAAGCTAAATAATGATAAATTCTGATAAATAATTACAAAAAATAGGACATAGTTACTAATGATAGAGGATAAAAATATTTAAAAATTTTACATGAGAGTAGTAAAAGCAAAAGTATTTAAAAAGTGGTAACAATAAGCAATCAAATAAAGCATAAAAATGTAAATTTAAATATTCGAGGCAAAGCACCTACAGGATAAAGTAATTATAAGGTAGTTCCTTAAATAACTCTCAGAGTTTGGATTTTCTTTTATGATAAAAGTTGAATTCAACAAATTTAAAATTGGTGCTATGGATACAATGGCCTAAAGGGCTCACCTTATAATAGTTGTTGAGAGAAAACAATTTTGGATAACGAGAGGCCCGAGAAGGAACATGTATACTTACATGAACAAGGACAAACTTACAATAATTTCTCTATTGAAAATATTAACAACAAACAAATAATAATAATAATAATAATAATAATGGGAAATGCTATCAATTTTCTCAACAAAGAAAAAATGTTCTGAAGAAAATTGTATAGTATTTATATCTTCATTCTATAACAGTTTTCTGTGACAGTAGCCAAGTGGTTTCTATTTTTTAACTCACTTTAATTGGTCAGCATTGAAGGGAAGTTGGAGTTTGAAGCTGGACAGAATTCCAAAGAGAAAGGGCGACTAATGTGGGTGTATTAATCTAAGCTACCTTCGTTCCAAATTATTTATGTTGAACGTTCAACTTAAAATAAATTCAAAACAAGGCAAAGGATTTGATTGTAAACAGTTTCTTATTGTCAGATATTGGTCGACTACTATATTTCTACAAAATAGGTTTTCTTTCAAATCTAGAGTCCTAAATCTAACCCTTGAATCTTTGAAACTGTACAATTTTTATAGTAATGAAAATATTGAAAATTTAAATATTGAAAAAAAATTGCTAAGGGCTTGATACCACTGACAAGCGTTATTCTGTTTACCCTGTCTTTTACGTCATAAAAAACCAATATAACCATTTTTAAATAAATAATTCGGGGGTGTCTAAATAATAATAATAATAATAATTAATAATAATAATAATAATAATAATAATAATAATAATAATAATAATAATAATAATAACAATAATAATAATAATAATAATTCATCCCCAACATAACCATAGAAAAAACTTAGAAACAAGAATCCAGACCATTAATTTAACACTTAGATGAATGTATGAATGTTATACTGAATGCATTTTAGCAAACATTTCTAACATTATATATACTTTCTATTTAACATTTATTTATACTTTATATCATCTAGTTAAATTACTATTTCTTCTAGCGTTTGATTTATTTTTTTTCCAAGATTTGGATTTGAAGGTAAAATGATGACATGGATTTTAAAAATAATGGATTCAAGCCACCCGTAATGATACAATAATATAGTAAAATTATACTAATGTTGATCTAAAAAATATATATGTTTGTATTTTATAAATGCTATTCACTAATATATATATTAAGTTTGTCTTTCATCAATATTAATTCAAACCTTTGACAACTACCAACGCAACATTTTCCTCCCTCAACAAAACCAGACAAATATTCTGTCGTTAGTATTTGGAGTATAATTTCCAATCACATTAAAAAAGGGTTTTCTCTTGTTTTTTTTAACAGCTGACAACAAAGCGTGATGTACTTAAGCTATGAACTGCTATTCTGGTCGCGAACGGAACCTTAACTTGAATATAGCGTGGCTACATTCCCCTCAAGTTATGGGTGAAAAAAAATGATTGAAAATAAAAAAGAGAAATAAGGATCAAGCAACAGTGTGTTAATACTAATATTGATGAAATTATTCAGTTATAGCGAGATGAAATTGAAAGCCTGTTAGTATTTGAAATACCTCGGTTCGTATGCATGATCGTTAATAGACTTAGCACCATGGCAAGGATCGGAAACATGTTAGTCTCAAAGCAGTTCTCAGTCGATCACGGAAAAAAACAACGTAATTATAAGTTCATTTTAGAATATTCTAAAGTCACTAATATATGTATATAGAAGTAATTTAATATTTGAGTGTGAACAAAGTAACCTTATTTGGACATGATCGATGATGTTATAAGAAAATTAATCATTCCAATATAAAAATGTACATTTTATTTATTTTATAGATTTTTTCTAGAAAGGGACAGACATTAGTATTTGAGGAAAAACTGAATTAGATTAATATATATAAGATGTACAGAAAATCAAATCAAAAGATAAGTGATGTGTAGCGATGGATGAGGAAAGTTGAATTTACAGGAGGACATGTAATCCGCCTTTTTGTGAATATAGAAAGAGTGGCCGATTAGGAAATACCACCTCATCACATGGGCAGTCTAGTCTATTGCGAGAGTGACGCCTTTGACCATGTGGCCACTGAAGCGGTTATTCGTTAACTAATATCCTGGAATTCAAGTTCAGGTAAACTCATCATTTACTGAATATGATAGAGCATTGAGATGGTTTCAGCCATTTATAAAACCCACATTATTTAAGAAGTTGTTTAACATTTTGTTTAACAATTTGTCATTCTAATATTGGCAGCGTGATGCCCTACTGAGTCTAAGATAGCTGCGTTATCTGATATGTAGGTGATGATTTCCACACGAACATCACTTACTCTGCCTTAAATTATGAATGAAGAATGACCTTAGGTTCAGGTTGGCTCCTGGATAGCTCAGTGATCAGAGCATTGGTGTACTAAGCCAAATGTCCCAGGTTTGATTCCCGGGCCCAGGTGTCATTTTTCAATTTAAAATAATATGATATTTAGATACGGCTATAACCGTAATTAACAAATATAATAGCTTGGATATTTAATTCATCATAAAATGCTCATTCGGCCTGATATTTAGTTCATGTGTCCAACAATGCCGCTACATACAGAACGCTAAGCTAAGCTAAGCTAAGCTAAGATTACTCTGTAAACTCTTTAGAAAAATAGCGGACCATATATTTAAATGTGCTAGTTCACACAGAAAACTAAGCTAAGCTAAGTTACACCACGCTATGTTTTTTCAGATTGCTGGCCGTGCTATTTTTCCATCTCCCATCTTGAGCAACCTTACGTTGCGCATGCGCATATCGTGGCTTGGGATCAGTGTTGAACAGACGCAGTGATGGTTTGGTGACAATAACTAAATAAGTGTTGGAGCTTCGGGTTCAGTTTGTTTAACGTGTTTTAAGTAAATTTTTGTTTAGGTCTTATATTTAATAAATGTATTTATATTAAAATTGAAGCGTTTATTGAACAGGTCAGACCTCCACCTCCTAAATTTTCTTCATCTTCCAAAACCACTGCTAACAGCATCCATCCTCTATTCCTCAATATTATAACATGAACAAAAACAAGACTTTTGGAGAACACCATCTTAACTAAGCTTCACTGGAGAAAACCAGAAATAAACAACACTGAATTCTGGAAGGAAAAGAGGGACCACAGCTTAGCTTAGCAATGAGTGTGAAACCGATCTGACAAAGTCTTAGCACAGCACAGCATAGATTAGCTTAGCTTAGCAATGAGTGTGAAACCAATCTGACAAAGTCTTAGCACAGCATAGCTTAGCTTAGCAATGAGTGTGAAACCGATCTGACAAAGTCTTAGCACAGCACAGCATAGATTAGCTTAGCTTAGCAATGAGTGTGAAACCAAACTGACAAAGTCTTAGCACAGCACAGCATAGCATAGCTTAGCTTAGCTTAGCAATGAGTGTGAAACCGATCTGACAAAGTCTTAGCACAGCACAGCATAGCATAGCTTAGCTTAGCTTAGCATTCTGTGTGTATCGGCCTTAATGTGGACAGACTTAAAATCATACTTATTTTTTTAGACAATTGGGTGTAAAAGAGGGTGGATAGTATTTTATTTATTTTACTCTATTTCTTCCGAGTGGAGATCATGGTGGCTACTTCCTAACAGAAGAATAACAACGTTGCTAATTTATATAAAACCCAATAAAACAATATAGAAATGTTCTGTGCAACCCTGTCAAAAATAACTTTGTTTGATAGAAGAACGCTAGATCCAGATGTCTAACATCTTACTTTAATATCAAAAGTTCCAATTTTTGCGTAAAGCATCGTTTAGTTAAAAAATAAAAAGCTCATAATTTAAACTTTTTAAATATTTTGTCTTCATTTTGGTGAAAATCATGTCATAAAAATATAACCACTTCTTAAATAATGCGTCTGCAACGTATATCATTCTTCTTCTATACAGTCCTTTTAAATATAAATATTATGTAAATATTATCATAAACGACCAAGAATGCATAGCTATATGTTATTATAAAATTGTCCTCTATTTATTTAATTTGTTTTTAGTTTCAAATGGTTGAAGATACTTTTATTACAATATATTATTTAATGTTTGGAGTACTATATAATCATATATAGTTTGTTGTTTGATAAATGAACAAGTAAAGAATTGTAGGAATAGCAATGCAAATTGTCTCTTGGAGTATTTCAGTAGGAATGAGTTCAATTCCGATCAGATGCAGTAGAAATGCTCATCTACATTTAACTTTTCAATCGATTCTACAACAATATCCTATTAAAATTGTTATTGTTTACCCTTTTTTACTCTAGTCTCTTAAATTATTTTTTAAAGACTGTGAGAGCCAAAGTTGGAACTAGAACTTAATTTTATTTTTAAATACACCTATTTTCAAATTGAAACACTATCTCTTTTACAAATTTATTTCTAAATAAGTTTTAAATTTCTTGGTTTATTCATTTTCATTGAAGGTTTTTAGTATTATATTTTCTTACTCTAATACGAGATTTTGTTTTGGGACAGTTTTGAGCAACAGGTAACTGAACACCCCTCCCTCCGCACCTACTTCAAGGGAATTTGCCTCCTCCCGCCTCCTCCCGCCTCCTCCCCTCATTTCCTCTTTTCCCGGGTCGGCTACAGATTTTCCACGTGCAGTATCACACTTCAATTACTTTTTTTTATAAAGTTAATAAAAGTTACCAATACCAACATCAGTGTTGATACCTACAATGTTTTCTAAACGATTAAAAGGTGAACTAAACTTCAAATATGTCGGCTACGGAATTATTTATCTACTTTATTATTTTTTACCCCTTTAACTATTCATACGACGGTGAGTAGCGAAACTATACTGAGAAGTGTTTAAAGTTTTGACGGATCAAAAAAAGAGGAGGAATTATTTGCCCTTATTCTAAACAGTCAAATGAATTTTACGTGAACTAAAAAAGTAATACTATACAAACAGATATGCTTGGTCTTGGGATTGATCCCAGACTGGAGTATTTTTCAATAATATGTTTTATCATAATTATTTATAAATAGTAAATGTCTTATATATGATTGATTGTGAGACAGTTAAATTTAAGGAATCATTAGAGCCTTAATTTTTACACGCATTTTGGCTTCATTACTATTATTATTATTAAAGTAAATTTAAATACCAAATTTAAAAGAACACGATTGAAAAGTGAATTTAAAGAAACGAAACAAAACATTTTCCAAGAGCTATATTGAAAATATAAATTGTGGGAAGAATACAGATGTTTGGGATCGAATTAAAACCTCCCAAGGTAGACCCACCGTCTATACACCATTACTGATGACTTAACCAAATTCACATTGGTGATAACGTTGCATAGGACGCCACCTTTCTTACCAAGTATAGTTTTCCGATGACTAGAAGGTTGGATTTTTAATTTTGGTCGGATGTATTGAAGGTGTTTTATTGCTGTATTATATTTTACCACCCTTCCTCCACGCACACTGCCTCCAAATTCTCCTTTCCTAGTCTCTATCTCTTTATTGTAAATATGTGGATATCCGGGATGGGTATTAAGATGTGATGCACAATACATATATACTTCCAAGAAACTAAATAATATATAATGTTAGGTGACCTGGTGGTCTAGGGGTAAGGTGTCAGACTTCTGTGCTGAGAGTCCAGGGTTCAATCCTCGGTCACGGCACAGATTTATCTGATTGCCAAACCCTTCCTTCACCTCTGACAAGACGTGTATTAATCACAACTTGTGAATGTGAGGAAAGCCAGGCCTCCACCGTGGTTCGGATTCCACGTTAAACTGTAGGTCCTCCATTTCATCTCACAATCACCCTACCATCACACATTAGCGTAAGTGCGTATAACCCGAACGGGTAGTAAGACGCGGCGCTAATAATAATAATAATAATAATAATAATAATAATAATAATAATAATAATATGTTATGTTATGTTATATTGATTGCTGTAGTTAGTATAAAACATTTATTTAGAAAAAAATCTGGTATTTCAGATAAATTACAAACCATCAGCTCATCAAAGATGTGTCATTGTCTGGCTGACGTATCTTTTGTTCATGTTTATTTGCATAGTGTTTCATAAATGTGACGTCTACTAGACGTTAAATTAATCTACTTAAAATAAAGTAGTCCATTGTTCACTATCTTTTGTTGTCGGTGGTAAGAGAAACTATCTATCACCGCCCTAACTTATTGGAAAAAGATCTTCTCTTATGTATCATAATTTAAGACAGAACGGCACCTTCAAAGTGCCATTGATAGCGAGACAACCTATTGTGGACGTTACATAATAGGTGTTTGTTGTTGTATACACATAAAAAAAATCTTGATAAGATCAGGTGGACAGACAGACAGGATGACAAATGAAGAAGTCCTTAAGAAGAGTGGGTGAGAAGAGAACCATTTTGGATGTGATTCTTCGCTACAAATCAAACTGGATCGGACACTTCTTTAGGAGGAACTGTCTTCTGCACAACGTCATAGAAGACAAGGTTGGGGGAAAGAGGAGCTTAGTTAGAAGGAGGATTCAAATATTGGATGACTTGAAGGAAATAAGAAAACTTTGGGAGCTGAAGTATCTGGTGCTCTAAGTTCACTGACAAAAGAAATGGACCTGTCGTAAGACAGAACACATAATAAAAAAGATAATAATAATAGATACACTAATGTCGCAATATAAAAGCTAACATATTGTAGAATTGGCAACTTCTTTGCTCATAGTTTTTGTTGCCGGAAAAAACATGTGCTCTAGTTTGACGTATGCTTCTACACTCTAATTTACTATCTACAAACCTTGATCTGGGATCATATATTGTTTTTTATTTACAAATTTACGTAAAATCAATCTACGTTTAGTCGATTAAAAACAAACACCCTTTAAAAACAAAGTTGTGAGAGTAGTCCTAATAATACTATTTTTATATCAAGTGAAACTATGCTTACCTCTTCAGGTGATAATGACTTCACTGTTTTGGTGTTGACCTTGAGGTGACACGTCACATGTCACATCCGCCACAAGTCATCTGTAATAAGGCCAATGATTAGCATAATAAGCAAACCACTTCTCCAATAATAACTGAATCGGTGCGTGCATAAAAAGTCAAGATATGCATTAAAAAATAATTTAACAACCTATAATTTTGGTGTAAATACATCTATTAGTGATAAAAACACCTAAGTCACACTATATATCATGTTAACACTAGTGATTGAGCTATTTATACATAGTAATAATATCTAGCTATTCTGTCGATCCGAAAAAATCTCTAAACCCAGAAGGCCAAGGAAGCTGAAATTTTGAAGACAGGTAGCCTCTACCCCAAGAGGGTGGAGATATATTTGGTGACAAATAATTCCCGAGGGATCTCCAAAATGCGGGCGGAGGGTTCAGAACAACAAAGTTGAAATACTCTCAAAGATCAGTATACATAGGAAGCTGAAATATTTCAGGCAAGTAGCTCCTAGCCCAAAAGTTTGGAGGAATACGTGAGGGTCGAAAGTTCTCATGTAGGGCCTCAAAATGTTCTTCTTGAAACAGGAGCATGAAAAAAAATCTATTCAAAAATTATTGCTCATAATTAGATATTCGATTGCGGAACAGCCTTACACGTTTGTCGGAGTAAATATTTGATCAGTTATGGAGTATTTAATTTAAATGTACCTCCCACGTTTTGAGTATCACTAACAATTATTCCCATTCACGATAGTTGTACAACAAATGACAATGGGACATATTGCAAGGCCAGAACTGGGCCGTTGGTTTTCAAACCGGCACTGTGTTAGTATATAAATAATTGTACAGAAACGCAAAAGGTTCCTTTCACCACAACTTTTTATCCAGTGTCTTGTTGGCCTTAATACTAACCCCTTTTATGAAAGTCAAAAATAATTTGAACATTTTGAAATTGAAATATGTTCTCACTTATCATATTATTTATATATAATTTCCAATAGATTTATTTCTGCTTAATACTCAAATTATTATATAATATTGACCAAAGTTGTCTAAGAAAGGAACCAAATAAAATATATTAATTTTTTGTAACTAAAAGAACAAGGAAATAAAATTATTTCCCTTAAAATTAAATTACAAAACCAAACAACTTCTAAAGATATGAACTAGTCCAAACAAATTATATTAAATAACATTTTTTTTTCCTCTTTCTCCTGTAAAGTTACAAAAATTGGCTTTTGTTCCTGACTGATTCAATTGTCATAGTAATTACAAATCTAAACACTAAAAGATACAATTATTTACCAGAAATTTTACATGACACTGCTCTTGGGAACATATCTAAATGTTATTAATTTTAACGTTAATTTAATCACAATATAAAAAATTACTGAGCGAATATTTTCAACATAATTGCATTGAATCAAAAAAATTATATTGTTTCATTTGTGTTTAGAGGAAATTTAAGATTTAATATTAATAAATGTCGTAATATTGTGACACTCATTAGCAAATGGAAGTAAATACGCGACTATTAGTTTAGTAAAAAAAACTCTATCAAACGAAAACGAAGTGAAAGTAAATATGATGACCCAACGTTTTTTTCTTCGAAGAGGATTTTTTGACTGTCCATTAGAGGAAGGTATCGTAACTTCTTTATTTCCCTTATACCTCAGTTTTAGCTTCTGTGGTGCTGACTGACAGCTCACAGCTGACTTCTGACGGCTTTGAAAAGCTACCAGACCAAATTATGTATCCCTACGCCGAACCATATGATCTGCAAAAAACATGTCTTTAGCAGTTGTCACTTCTGACAGTCAACATTTAGGTATATACCTAAATGTTGACTGTCAGAAGTCAGCTGTGAGCTGTCAGTCAGCACCAAAGAAGCCGTGGGGCTACTGCAGGTACCGTAATCGCCTTATCCAAATGACGCATCACTCATGAAAACGACGCTTGTACTCCAGAATGTTTTGTGACGTGGTTGTTACCGGCTGTGTGGTGGTTTTTTGGTGGCAGCGGTGGGGGATGCGATCGAACGGGGATCCCTCCACCCTACTAACACCCTCAAACGTGTATATGTGGAAAGAAGGGCTATGTAACAGTACCTTCCTAGCCCACACCAAGTTACCCATAGTGGTAGGGGTGCGTTAGCAACACTCACACCCCTATATTGATCAGGGATAGACCGTCTTTGTGCCTATCGGTTGAGGACGTATAACCACAAATGAGTGGGTATCTGGCTAGAGTTTAATCTGGTGACAAAAATTATTTACTTATTTAGAATAGTAGGGTGACCTGGTGGTCTAAGGGTAAGGTGTCAGACTTCTGTGCTGGGGGTCCGGGGTTCAATCCTCGGTCCCGGCACGGATTTATCTGATTGCCAAACCCTTCCTTCACCTCTGACAAGACGTGTATTAATCACAACTTGTGAATGTGAGGAATGCCAGGCCTCCACCGTGGTTCGGACTCCACGTTAAACTGTAGGTCCTCCATTTAATCCCATAATCACCCTACCATTACACATTAGCGTAAGTGCGTATAACCCGAACGGGTAGTAAGACGCGGTGCTAATAATATATAATATATAATAATATAATATATATTTAGAATATATTTTCTTGTTGTTTAGATACCTAATATATTAATTACTCCATTTGTAGTGTAAGAAGAAAAGTTTTATGTTATATTCAAGTTCAATTGCTCATCAACCATATAAACTATCTATAAATCGGTAAACCTGCAAGATATAGATAACACTATATGATAAGTTCCCGATCAACATAAATAATTTTACGAATAAACTCACATGTGGCCAACTTTTACTTACTTACCTACTCTATGACATTAGGAACTCGAAAGTTCATTGCCGCACTTACAAAAGTACGCCACCTATCCTTATTTTGAGCTAGTTCTATCCAGTCCACCTCATTATACCCTATCTCTTTCAACTCCAATCTTATGTTATCCACCCCATCTGCTTTTAGGTCTTCCCAATGGTCTCTTCCCATTGGGTTTGTCAGTCAATACCTTGGACACGGTTCTAGATTCTCCCATTCTCGATGAATGCCCTGCCTACTGTAATCTACGAGACTTGATTATCCTAACAATGTCTTGTTATGAGTGCAGGGTATGTAACTCATCATTATGTAACCTCATACACTCCCCAGTATCCCTATACCTTTTGAGACCAAATATATTCCTAAGCACCTTGTTTTCAAATTATTATTTTTTGATCATGTAGGATAAGAGACCACATTTCACACCCATAAAGAACAACCGGTAGAGTTATTGTTTTGTAAATTCTGAATTGTATTTTCTTGAACAGCTGGCGAGATATCAGAAACTTACTGACCAACTCATAACATGCATTTCCAAAATGTATTCTTTTCCCAATTTTCAATCTAATACTGTTATGGTTAGATAAAATTGTTCCTAAATATTTAAACTTATTACCCTGTAAAATAATATGCGTCTCAAAGTAGTCTCTAAATTATAGTCCCCAATCTGTGTTATATTTTCAGTGTTTTCTTAAAACCCTATTTCTATATTAGCCTTTAATAAAATTTCTGCATTTCTTGTAACGCTTTCCTTACTAATTACTACTGCCCAACAAAGCTAAATCATCTACGTATCCTATTATCTTAATTTTACCGTTTAATGTCATCCCTTACCTTTATTCTTGCATCACCCTAATAGCGTACTCTAGAAAGTATCTGATAGGTGACATTCAACCCATACCCTGCCACGCGTACCAATCAAACATACCTTAATTAGCCCTCAAAGTTTTTTGGGTGGCCCCAATTTAAATAAAATTTCATAAAACTTGTTTATTTTAATTGAATTCTAGGCCTTTTTAAAATACATGAATAATAATTGGTGAACCGTAATATTTTATTCCTTCTCTTTTTATAATATCTGCTGGCATGGTAAATTACAATGAGTGTTATTATTATCATCTCCGGGGGTATTTAAATCTACATTTAAAGGGCAATATATAACAAATACAAAATATTATTTAGGGTGTATTTAAATTACTGTTAGCTTTGGTTTTGTAATGATTCATATAAAGACAATAATAGCGTTTATTAAACAATTACTATTTTGAGTTTTTTTGCTATTGTAAACTTTTCTATTATTTATATTATTAATAAAGGACACAAAATACTGTGTATCCGGTATAAAATAGTATCCGAGCCCTTGGGCTTGTAACAACAATGCTGTACCACTAGAAGTTCCAGGTTTATCAAGTGCCTAATTGAATACGTCACTAGTTTAAGGTTAAGTCTGAATATTATTACAATGAATATATTAATAATGTGGGAGTATTATATGAATACCCATGTATTTTAAAACGCAATGAAAGGGACGAATCAAATGACCAAATGTGAATTAAATGCCCAAAACAGGTGAAGGTTTTTTTTGTTTTGTTTTTTTTGCTCGTGCGCTACACGACCTTTACATGTACCACACACCTCACATATGGTGTGGTTGAATAATATGAGATGGAGGAGAGAGTGAGGGAAACCGAATGAGGTAATGAAAACAAGTATGTAACATGACACAACGTCATATATGGCCAACACTGTCTGCGATCGGTGTTGTATTCTGTCCCTTTAAATTCCACATTTCATTTCAAATCACAAACATTTGTGCATCCAAAAGCAACCTGTTGCGTTTAACCTCTACCAATTTCAAGTTTGTGTTTCCTGGTTCAATTTAGGGGTATAGTAGGGATTTATTCATTTTATGGATGGTCGGGTTAGTTTTTTGGAGGAGGTATAATTGAACTAACTGTTATTTACAAAAATATTTGGTGAAAGTGGTGAAACTCAGTAAATACAAATAATGCTAATATATTTGACGTTCATTTAGCAAACACACAGATATATAACTACACGGTAAAATCTAGTTTAACGCAGGGATTATTTTTCTGTATTGCATATTACTAATTGTACAGGAAATACACATTTATTTACACTACTTATTTAAAGTTGAGTAATGTATAATTTACAAGATATGTATCCGCATTCGCGTAGGGTATACGGAGAGGGGGAACCTATTAGGAAAAACCCAATCATGATCCAAACCCTCTGTCACCAGCAGTACAGACTAAATAATATTTACGTTTGGACCACGTGTCCACCAGTGCGATAGCAGGAAAACTCATGCAACCCTAATACCAATACTCTTATTTATATGAGTGATAAGTTTAGCTCATACGCAATAATAATAATTTGGGCATCCCTGTAGTTGAATGTTTAGATAAAGGTCAACAACAGGTCAAAGAAAGTCTTGTTCCTTTCTCCTTGTCCTCGTGCCTGAATGTTTATAAAAAGGTCAGATTCAGGTATTTAGGACCTTTGTTTCATCTCAGACGAAGAATTTACAAATTGTGTGGGGAGTCAACACATTCAGTCCTATTTTTTCTGACAGCTATAAAAGTCACTATATTTACTCCCACTTATTCAAACGTCAAGTAAATTGATATGCGGCTGTCAACGCTGATTAAGAATATTAGTACCTATAGAATTATACTAATAACGTAGTATATTATGTTATCATTGCTGAGCACAAAAAAAAGTTTCTATTTAATAAAATGAGCTTCATAATAAAATTCGGCTCTGCGTAGAGTGGTCAACTTTCTCCTCTATAACGATGGGTGTTTTATACTGAGTGAATTAATGTGTAAGTAATTTTAACCATAATGCACCAAAATTGCACGTTAAATTCTTTAGTGCCTCATGCCAAAACTGGTGGTGGCATTTTGGGAATTGGGTGGTTAGTAATCAGCCAGAAAGTATTTATGGTTAAATATTATTTAAATTAAATCAACTACCAAACAATTTAATGTATATCTAAAAGCATTCAAATAAATTAAAATTATAAATTTTACAAAAGATCAAAAACAATTATGTCTACTTGATTTGATACCAATATTTTAGCCTAGGATTTTGTGGAAACAAGTAAATATTTAAATTCAACAAAAGAAAAAGTATTATTTTTAATTCACCCCATTTATTTAGTAAGTAGATAGATATCCATTTTAAACTAATTTATATACATTGAATGAAACCTTGCACCTTCCCAAAACTCATTTAAGATCGTTACATTGATTTTTGTTATAAATATGTAGCCTTTTAAATGTTTAATTTGAAATATTTATCTTATTTTTCAAATTTTTAAATCTTGATTAAAGTATCACTAACCATTGCTAACTTAAATAGCTCTTAGTCATAAATAAAAGATGGGTTTTTTATTTGCTTTAGTAAAAGAAACAAAGAATACCTTTGCATAAAAAATAGTAATGAAAGTAATCAACTTTTGTATTAAAAAAAAGTACTGCAAACGCTTAACTTATACTAAAAAAACTTATTCCAATAGATGTTTCCAAATATCTCCTAAAATAAATGCCCCTAAACGACATTTCCATCTAGGTTCTGTCCTACTTGATGGAATCAAATGGACTTACAAATATACCTGCACCAAAAATAAAAATAAAGCTACATTATTTTTATGTACATAAGTTTTATGGCAGAAATTCAATTTCAAAAACAAACACGCGACGTTATTGAGAAAATATCTACATTGAAAGCGGGCTGTTATTGGTTTTTCATGCCAACAGGAGTTGACTATCAAATGTAGCACTAGCGGCAGTGTTGTGAACTACATATGAGGCAAGCTTCATTTTTAAGGTTTGAGCTTACTAAACTTGATGGCTAACTCTTTTATATACGCTTGAATTGAACTTAAAGATTGTGTTCAAAATAAATTTTATATCACTATCATTTAAAAATGGTGGAAGAATTTTTTTATGGGGGGTATTTAAAGTGGACTTAAGATATATTATTTTAACTCTATTTTTAGCAATACGTCTTACAATCCTTTTGTGTTAAACGCGTTTGTAATAAAAGCTACGATAAGATGTTAGAGAGGGAGAAGGATGAATTTAGAGGAAGTACACCCTCATTTTCATGGAAAGAAAGTGGAAAACCCTATAGTGAAAGCCGCTCCTAGAGCATCAGACAGGGATTTGAACCCCGATAACCCTTTTGTTAGCATTCCAGTTTATTTTTTAGAGTTAAGCCCTAAACCATGCGGCCATCAAAGAGTGTTAACACAAACATTATATCTTACAAGATTTACAAACAAGCTAGATATTACGCCTCGGATTAGTGCGAAACACTCAGTCCTAATGCTTAGATATATACTTAATAGTAACAGAATTAACCCGTGAACAATTAATAACGATCTTTGACAACACCCTCCTGGAAAATAACCAACAACCCTTAGGTCTGTATAGTTTAAATCACTTAACCATAAAGATGAATTTACAGTAAATATATAAACTAAATTTGCACCTAAATAAAACCGTCTAAGATTACTTTTCCTATTTATGATATCAATAAACAATCAAACCCACTTCGGTGGCCGAATGGTCTAAGGCGTCACTCTCGTGTTGGACCGGTCTGCTGAAGACTGGTAAATCGCGGTTCGAATCTCGATCTGGTCTAATATGGATGTATTTTCTAAATTGGTTCCCACTCTCCTTCCACGAAAATGTAGCTAAATTACTTATAAAATTCTTCCTTCCCCATCCTTACCCTATTAGACTAATTATTATATATGCGTATAGACTCAACAGGTAGTAGGAATATGTGGTGATAGAAAAATAATAAACAAACAACAAAATTGAAATGCATTCATTTAATTCTTATTTAGCCTTAATAAGAGGTTTATTTACCTTCTTAAGTCTATATATTAGTGGCTGATCCTAAGATCATTCTAAGAAAAACACTAAAGACATGCCTCAAATTTGTTAATTTACCACCAATTGAACACACACTACCGAACATTGATACATTTTCTACCCATGTAATTAACTGAATCCGTGTTATTTACATAAGTAGAAAGAAACTCTAAAAATTGAATCAACTCTCGAAAATACCTTTTAGTCACAGATTTTAGGTGACACATTTTTATACCAAAGTATTGCATCTGCTCGCCGTGATTAAATGTAAATGTCTCAATATTTGTCGACTCACTTTTGAAAAAAAAAAAATATTATTTACGAAAACACAACCATAACTAGCCTCACGGAAATTGATAGCACCTTTGACCTGGGTTAATTATTTATTGAACTATTAACGTACACCTTCTGAACCGACTGATTATATCAGCACACAAAAATTTCTTTGAGCGAGCTGAAAGGTTCTACCAAGTTGGCCGGGAAAGCTATTTTCACATACCTTCCATGGTTCTATTGAATGCCAATTTCAACATGAGATCAAACGGCTTAGCTTCCCCTCCGAAGGAAGTTTTGCTACGGATTTTTATCACTCAAGAAAAACCTGTCAACCCCAGTTGAGTTTGAACCCACGAACATAGGATCCTAAGGCAAGCACTTTAGTCCAAGACTACTTAGGTCATCTTATAAAGGGTGGGTAAAGGGCTAACTATTTTTCCAATCATATTTTTAAAGCTAGATGCATTGGGATGAGTAGGATAATTTAAAGTAAGTGTGTATGCATTGGTGTTAAGAGGGGATGTAACGCGTCTCTTTCCAATCACTTGTTGAACGGGAATGTCAATAATTCACCCTCCATATCTTGTGTCTAGATTCTATTAGTGCAAGAGTGTACAATAAACCTAGCTTTGGAACTACCTCCAGCCTCCCCTCTTTGCCAACACATTTTTTTTTACCTCTTCTTCCTTTCGTCTCTTTCTGTGCATCGACACCTTCCTTATCTCTCTCCCTTCCTTCTCGTCCTGAACTGTTATCTCACTTCCCTCTTTTAGCAACGTTCTGCATACGTCTCGCCTCTTCCTTAAAGCGCTGTCTGTTCTCCTGTCTCCGCTTTCCTATCAGATAAAGTCAGACAAGGCGTCTAGCGTGAAACGTCTTCATGGCATCCCAGTGTTGCCAACTTTTATTTTTTTTACCTCTGGATCTAGCTTCTTTTTTTTTTTCTTTTTTTTTCAGAGAGGGGCCTGGCGGATAGTGGGAGTTATAGATTTTTAAAGTCTTGCTATAGCTTCTTTTTTTCCATTGGTGTGAGAAAACACTTTAAATTTAGTGTTTTTGGTATTGTTTTCTTGATTAGTAAGTATTCTAAGTACAATGGTGATTTAGTTTTACATTAGTGGCTCTACTGATCTTTTAAATTAGTATCTGGTATTAAATATACTACCAATTTGCAACAATATTTATGTTACTCCGGGAATTTTGACAGATCAATATATTTTGAGTATATATTAATTAAAATTTAAAATAGTCACTATATTTTAGTTGCGTTTTTAAAAAAAAAGCACTGATCATTAAAATATCTAGCCTTATTTAGCTCAAATCTAGCGTGAAAAAAGATAACATGTTGACCATCTCTAGCTGGATTTTGGTAATAAGTTGGAAAGAAGTACTGTAAGCTATGACGTGACAATCAGTCGCCGCTGCCTAGGAGGTCAGAGTTCGAATACCAGTCGACTTTACTGGAGGTGGGTTTCCACATGTGATTTTTTCTAACCACTGCTATTTTCTCACCTTATTCTCCTATTAATTCAAAAATACTCATTCATTGGTCCCTGTTTATAGTGGCCGGCCTCTTTAGGTCAGCATTCCTGGCTACTAAACTAAATGTCCCGGGTTCAATTCCCGGTGTTGTATTTTTTCCGAATAGGAATTGTTTCTGTGGTTGCCATGGTCTGGTTAATTAGGCTTCAGTTAGGTCTAAGACCTCTACTTGCAGCACATTATCAGCATCATCATTATCATAATTATCATCATAAACATCATCACATCATCTCATCGAGACAAAGTAACCATACCTACATGGTGTCCCTACCTCATAAGACGGTTACATATCCACTACTGCTAATAGAAGACCAGGAATAACTGACCAACTCTAGCGGCATATGCTAAAAAAAAATCCCTAATTTTAAGAGTGGGGTGAAAGCAAACGAAGACTTTTGTTTGAAATTTTAAAGTTTTCAATACATAAAAACCTATTTGACCAAGATAAATAGAATATTGCATCAGTAAATATATTTGGTTTAATTTTCTAAATGTATTAATATCAACAGTTGTTGAATAGTTGTCAAGGCCATTGCACAATTTAAACATGATTTTTTTATCTTAGTTTTATAAGATGTTCAAATTAAACCATGTTCATGATAAATAATAAAGAAATCTTGATATTAAAACATGTAGAAAATGTGATCAAATGTATTTACTGAAACAGTATTTTATTTATTTTGGGAAAAATATTGTTTATTGTAATAGAAGCGGAAAAAAAATACTGACTTTAACTTTAAATCGTGGACCCTTCCATACAATCTTGAACGTAATCAATAAAATAATAATAATTATTATTATTGTTATTAGCACCGCGTCTTACTAGCCGTTCCGGTTATACGCACTTACACTAATGTGTAATGGTAGGGTGATTGTGAGATGAAATGGAGGACCTACAGTTTAACGTGGGATCCAAACCACGGTGGAGGACTGGCATTCCTCACATTCACAAGTTGTGATTAATACACGTCTTGTCAGAGGTGAAGGAAGGGTTTGGCAATCAGATAAATCTGTGCCGGGACCGAGGATTGAACCCCGGACCCCCAACACAGGAGCCTGACATCTTACCCCTAGACCACCAGGTCACCAATAATTATTAATTACATTAAATTAAATTATTATTAATAACATTAAATAAAATTGTTTCTGATTAAGGCTGAGATACAAACACACAAACAGACGTCTTGATATTGCGAGTACCAACCACTGCTTCGGTTTAAGTGAATCGTGAAATGTCGACATCCTTCAAAATATAATTTATATATATTGTCAGTCACAATACTTTCTTTCTCCTAAGTGTCATGAGAAATAAAAGGGACCTTTCATAATCCTCGCATAGTGGATTAACACATCCTAAACACACAAGCTTATAGTACTATATCAAGAGAATGAAACTAAAAATCGATTCTCGGTAACCTCCCAGCGTATTCAAGAAGAAAGGAGGTAAGGAAGGAAGGGTTCTTTGTTTGTTGATCTTTTGGTTCTATTCCATGCCTCTTGGAAAGGAGGGATGAAAACACCACATGAAGTAAATATTTGGGGAGCTTTCTTCACGCCCTACTTGTCAACCGACGCTCACCCGACCAAACCAAGCGGCGTTACCCACGTAGGTTCTGTTGTTATCTGACTAACCCTGGGGAGGGGGGGGGGTGAAGGGAGGGAGAGGTATTCAACAACAACAACAACAACACTCCACCAGGCTCAGTAACATTCCGGGAATTCAATGACCGAGTGGTCTAAGGCGTCACTCTCGTGTTGGACTGGCCTTCTCAAGACGGGGAGATCGTGGTTAGAATCCCGGTCAAGTCTACTAAGGCTGGTTTTTCCTAAACGATTTCCCACTCTACTTCCACGAAAATTCGGATACACTACCTCTAAAAATTATTCTTTTTCTCATCCCTACATCATTAGAGTAATTATCTTGTATGCTTATAACCTGAACAGGTAGTAAGAAGCGGTGATAAAAAAATAAATAAAAATTACAGAAATAACACAGGTACAGTTCCATTTTCATAGTCAAAACATTAGCTATTAGTTAGAAAACTAATTTAGATATACTTTCTTGTATTCATACGACAAGTTATGTAATCTCCAGTGGTAATTTTTTATAAATATTATAAATAGTTATGACATAATAATAATAATAATAATAATAATGTGAAATGTTATTAATTTTGACAGTAAAATAAAATATTGTATTTTTACACTCCATCACCAACAACTTATCTCAGTTGGTAAGTATGTATACTAATCTAAGGGTACCTGGTTCAATTTCTGCCATGGTCTAAAAATGTATCCTTGGGGAAATGTGGGTTAGCTGAGGGCTGGGCGTTGTGTCTACTCTAGATTAAATTAGTGTATAAGGCCTGTGCTGATATAATCAGTTTGTTCAGAAAAATGCACGTTAGATACTTAAAAAAAAAAAAATCCGGACGGGAAGTAAGACGCGTAACACAATTTTTTTAATGTAAAAAAAAAGCCATGCTTATCGTATTTATTTAAATTTTAGTGTATTTATATCAGAAGGAAGACGACAAATATGCACGAATATTACAGATATAATTATCAGTGCTTTAAAAAAATTCTTGATTCTCGAAACCGTGTCGCAAGCTGCACGTCAAAATGAGTTAAACAATCCACCCCATTTCTTTCGAAGGTAAACGGAGAACGCCTGAAAAATGGCAGATACTGTTCTGCAGTGCGGCCACGCTCTGCTTGTCGACAGCATACTCAGGATGAGTGGCAGTCGCTGCGGGCCCGGCTAGAAACATTTCGGGGAGTACCAATGTTTCTGCTCAGGGGAACGAGGGGTTGGAGGAGAAGGGGTTGGTCGAATAGAGGGAACAAATTGCGATAACACAGCAACTTCATCGTTTTAAATAAATAAAAAAAAAGCTGGAGAAACTTATAAACACAAGGATACGACTTTCTTACAACAATAAAATGTATCTTTCAAATGGTTCAATATTCTAAAATATGTAAACAAATATAATTTATTTTTCACAATTTAGTGGGGCAATTTTGATAGTCAATAAATCAAGAAGTTTGGATGAATGATATACAGCCTTATGTTTAATGAATGCCATTATTATTATTACTATCATCATCATCATCATCATCACCTGCATTCGTGAAAACAAAGGAGCCGACATTGATAAAGATTTTGTGATGAGAACTAACTTGAATTGTAAGCCGCATGGTCTAATATGCTAGAATCACTTTAAAAAAGTTCACCGTTAATGTGGAGACCAAGATCCGGTTCCTTGATTTTTTTTTTAACATCTTATGTATGATCTTTATGTTAAGAGGTTAATAGCTCAAACGTACTCATTTTAAAATATTAAAACAAGCTTGGATTTAATTAAATAACAAAACCAAGACATCATAAGTTAGTTTAGTATCAAACCTCACCTAATTTGTTTAATTCAATATTTTTAAAAAAATCAACTAATATTTGCTAGATGGTCTGTATTACATTATTAATAACAAAATTATTTGTTTTTAATTAATAACTCGTCTTTTTAGTGTAATTATTATACGTATATCTTGAAACATAATTAGTGATGTTGATAGAAGTTTCTCGGAGCTTGATTTACTTTCAATTATCAAGAGTAATATAATTTGATTTATAGATTAGAGATAACTTATGCTCTTAGGATATTTTATTTTATACTGAAATAGTAGTTATATTGCTAGTTTACTACTCCATTATTAATTTTTTATTTTAATTTATTTTAGGTATTAACATCCAGTGTCTGAACCTACTGATTATATCAGCACATGACATACCTTAAATCTAGAACAGACAGAACACCCCACGCAAATGCGGGTGCACGTCCTTTCATTTAAACCTTCCTAATCCCTAAGCCATTAGTGTAATTAGTACACAGGCGTATAACCTGGACGGGTAATAATATGCGTTGCTAAAGTGTATATTATATGGTAAATATAATATTTTCATCTATCTATTGACGTAATTTAAAAAAAAACTGATTTGTTAACAAATTGTGTGACCTCTGTTTGTAGATAACACGCAAACATATATACAGATTTCAAGAAAATAGTTGTATAATCAGCTTCTTTATTTTTTATTGTGACACCTTCATAAACAAATCAAATAAATTGTGGTTTCAATAAAATATGTGACAGGTCACAGGAAAAGGGACCTTATCTTCACAAAGCAAAATTTTCAGGAGCATCGATTTTTGTGAATTGGGTAAAAATATCATACTTTCAGATTTTAGTACTTTTTCTGAACATCTGAAAGTTGGTTTTATTACATATTTCAAATTATAAATAGGAAAAATAACTATTTTCTTAGACCCTTGCAGTGGCAACAAAAGGGATCCAATCTTCACAAATATAAATCAAATGGGTGAGGTTAAGGTCCCTTGTAATATTTGTTTACAAAATCAGTCAATAATTATGTAGTTGTGTTTTAGTAGACTTGTTTCTTCTACCTTTTTTTAATCAATGAGTGGTGGTTTGGTATCAGCTGACAGTTTAGAAGTTTGTGATTATTTGTATTGTAGAGTTTAACCTCACTGTTCTGTTTATTGATGAAAACCTAGCATAATTTCCTATAGTGGAGGAAAAACTAAAAACTTGTGTAAGAAAAAATATAACTAGCCTAAATTATCTTGTTTTCTCAGCAATGATATTTTTATAAACAATTATGTATGATAAACACAAATATAATAAGTATGATCTTGTTATAAAGATTGCGATTTTTTTTTGTCTCTGGAGCATTTTTTATCTTAACTTTCCTTTATTTATTCCTTTTCAGCAAAAATGTTATGTCAGTAAAAAAATCTAAAGACAAATTTAAACTCATCATAAAGTTTCCATTTAGATGGACCATAAAACACGTAACCCCCCGGCAAGTATAGTTTTGGTGCTTGCTTTTGTAAAATGTAAAACTTTTAACTCTTATTTTCTCAAAACACACTTTTTTAAACTTTCGTTTTCAAATGACAATAACTTCTAAAATTTTTGGAGTATTTTAACATTTTTTGTATTGGTTTATTCAAAAAAATTCTAGTTTCCAGGGATACCAAAAACTCAATATTTATCTAGGTGACCTATGACCGGTCACATAATTATATTATTAGTAACAATTATTTTAAATTTTTTAGTGTACTACGATGTTTTATTTAGTTTATTTCGTTTTTAATTTTCTCATCCCTAACCTACTATAGTAGTTATAATAATATATGTGTGTAAAACTGAACAGGTAGTAAGACGCGGTGACACGTGGAAACACTCCACGACACGACAGTGGAATAATTAGTCCGTTCCTTACAAAGTAACCTAATTAATATTTTAAAATATTATTAACTGTTACACCAAGTAGTGGAATTTATCACCTTTTCCTTGCACTAATGGAATAGGGATAGGAAATATAAAATCAAAAGCAAATTTGTCCCTGCAATTGCATGGAAGCAGAGTGGAATCCAATTTACTGAAAGCCATCCTTAGTAAACCTGACCGGGATTCTAACCCCACCCTCCCCATCATCAGTAAACTAGACTAAACGAGAGTTACGCGTCTGTATGAGCGCTCACAGATGTAGGTGTTTGTTATTGAATCCAAAACAAAGAGATCTGTAGAACGTTTATTACATCCAACATGAAATTTCGTTACAAATTTGTTTCCCCTTGACTTTTAAAATTTCTCTTTAGATTATGTTATTAATAATATAAATAGGAAATAATAGATAGAAAAAATATAGGTACACGAAACTTAATATGGCCTCATGCTCTGTAGAATTTGAATAACCTATATTGTTAAGAATTTTAAAATTGTTGTTTTGTTTACTGATCAAAGAAATAATACCAAAATATTATTTTTATAAAAGTGTAGTTGTAGTAATTGGGGGGGGGGGATGTCACTGTCACTGATAAACCAAAGCAAAGAGTTAAAAAAATGTAATTCTATTTTATAAATAATTAACTAGATTTTTATCAGTTTTATTCATGACTACCGTAAAAAGAATCAGGAGCTTTAATAATAAGTCCAGATGTAAAGTGAATCATACCGCCTTCATTAGGAGAGCACATATTTTTAATATAAGTATCTGAACCGGGCTCTTGGCTGCTCATATCTTCCTATATATATTTTCAAAGTTAGACTGGAATATAATGACTTCAGAATGAATACTAAGCAAAAACGACTTCGTATTATACCAGTGACACACATTCAATAAACAAATACATTCTATCCATCACAATGATAATTATATTATTTCTATTGCACATCTAACTATAAATAATTACCATGGTATAATCCGACCTATAATACCCACATTGAAATGTTTCGTAAAATGGAGTATATTAAATATATATTACGAGAATAAATATAATTATGGTGAAATGGACACTATTTTGTGGCTACCGCTAAACCAATTATAAAAAGTCTTATTAAAAAAATACATCAATTTTAATATTTGTAAATGAAGGAGTAGATTAACTTTACTTATTTATAAAACCACATATCTCAACTATATTAGTGTAAAACATTTATGATATTCTTTATCAGAAAAATATTCAGATTAATATATATATATATATATATAAATATTTTAGGCATTTAACACCTATTGCTATCATAAATTGTATCCTATTTATATACTAAATTATAATTTTAGCCTTGTCATTACATATAGAATTCCACCGTCATTGTATCTTGATAAAATCTGAGTTTAAACATTCATAATATTACTAGAATCAACTCTTGTATGACTAATAATCAAAAGGGCAATTAGAATGTTAAATAATTATTTGTCAAGCAAAATTGGTTTTGTAGCAATGTTAATAAGTAAAGTTTACCTTAAACAATAAGGTTTGGCATATATACCTGAGAAATATAGACCAGAATAAATTCGTTTCTGTAGGATCTATCTTAAATTAGTTTGTATTAATTTGAAAAAGTAATAAAAAGTTATTAAGTTTGGTTATTAATTACCTCAAACTGTTTTAAGATCGGTCTGAAAATAACGAGTTTATTAAGGCTAATATTGCTTGATAAAAAATGAACATCTATCATAATTCCTATAATATTCCCGCTAAAGGTTGTAAACTTGTGTTGGTTCTTATTACAACGATCATTTTGTTAGTGAATTAAAAGTGTTTACCATTTTGGGTTAAACCAAAATGAATTTTTATCACAAAATATATTACTTTCGTAGAATTCTGATAAGAAAGAAATTTTAGGAAATACAGACCTAAAGTTTCCGGTTCAACATTGATTTTATTTTAGTTTAATACTAAAATAATTTCATAAATATTGATATTATCTATGAAAAGTGAAAGTGTCATATCAACTGACTCTAAGTATACATTCATTAAAATGGTTTTACTGGCTTTTACAACTGACAAAAAAATTAATTGATATCTACATAGATCTGTAGAATATCACATTTCATCGAAATAAAAAAATAATGCAGTGACATCTGCTCGATGTTTTCAGATATAATATTACTATAAATACGCATGCAGTCCACCCCTAACCTCCATATTTATCCTAAAAAGCCCCAACCTCGTATACCCAGACGGTTATATTAATATTTTTCTCATGTAAATCTCCTCTATGTTCAGGGATAACGAAGTAGAGTTACCGACCTCCATGGAAACCAAGACCTCCATTCTTCTTCCGAGTATTCAAAGTTTAAATCACGTCAGAGCACCAGGGGGTGAAGCTTTGCAAGACAAGACCGGGTGGCATTCAGGCGTCGACAGGAGGGAGGGAGGGGTTGGCAGGATTTAAGAGAAAGATCAGACGCCGGACTTCACGCGGTGCGAATACAAAACATGTCACACCGCTGTGGACGTCATCAGCGTCACTGGACTTAGAGCGGACTTCGTTCTGGGGGGGTGGGGGGGTGAGTTTGTTTGCATAGGGTGGCTGGGAGGATGATCTTGAGCAGAGGATGAAGAAAATGAGGTGGAGTGTCGGGAAAATATGGAGCTAGATGTGTTTACTGAGGCTATTGTTAAAAATAAACTGGCACTAGGCCTAAGTCTTAGGGCCAATCTTACAATGCCTCGTCAAAGTCCTCGTAACTTAACTGTTCGTAAAGTCTAACCGTTGATTAAACTTGGCGCTGTGTATTATAATACTATTTTTATGTGCTCATCAAATTACGAACAGGTGCCTTCCATAAGTTCTTAGCTTTAACTTTCTCAGAGCGCTATATTTGTTTCAAAGCTTTTGATTGGCTTAATTTTACCATAGAAAATATAAGCCAGTCATTACAACGTCTATTGAAGTGTTATGAAAACAAATCGATCAAAGCAAATCCAATTTATTAAGATTGCTTAAGGTTATCTGCTATCTTTTATCATATTTATTTGTCTGCTATAACGTTTGTTGAAAGTAATAAACACGAAATTTAAAATTTAGTAAAAAAGAGGAAATTTACCTAATTGAATTAATAGAAAAATACAAACAAACGATTTAAATTAAACAATTCTAATTGATGTCCACCCACTTCAATCATTTCTAAAACTTTATTTTTGTTCAAACTAAAACGTAAAATGATTCTTCCTCGTTAAAAATTTTAGGAAATTCTTTCATTCCAATTAGTGTATCTCTTTGGTCTTTAAAGTCTTGGGTTCCTTAGAACTTGAAACTCATTTTCAAAGTCATCATAATAAAACAATAAATCACCCATTTCATAATACAAATAAATGTAACCTAACTTTAATAATAACAGTTGCCTTGAAAACAATATGGCGGAGTCTTTATCGTTGTTAATGTAGACGTTATGTTTGCTAACCGGAAGGTAGACCTCGCGTTAACTTTACGAGTACTTTTACGTGGACATTAGCGCTAACCAAACATTGTAAAATTAAAAGGAGTGGTTGTTATCACTTAACCTTATGTTAAGCCCTAACGAATGGAATAACGTGACATTGTAAGCTTGGGCCTTAGTGTTAAAGCTTTAAAAGATGCTTTATAGAAGTAAGACATACACATTAATATTTGTCATATCTATACACCAAGTAAACTAAGATGGCTATAAAAAAAATGTTAGCACATTAAAATTTTCGTTAGCTTCACCTCATAAAAACTTAATTTCAGCACATATTAGCCACTAAAGGTTTCCAGCTGGAAGTAAACTATCTGACAGTTAAAAAGTTACTAGGGACCAACTTACATATATTCATGCTATCTGCACTGTCACTCTTGATATAAAGAGAATCAATATCTATAATATATACTAATTTTTTTCCACCACATCTTAACACTAGTTCTGGTTATGCGCATATCTATATAGTTCAGAAACTCATAGCCCAAACGGTTCATATAGTTTATTTGAACCAAAATTAATTCAACGTTAACAGTTTCGGTATACAGCGCCGGGAGAGCAAAGCTGTTCAAGCATGCGTGTACAACAAGTTGCATAGAAGTTGGGTGCGCGGCAACACACACCTCAACATATTGGAGCACGGCAGCAAAACCTACTTCAATAAAATAGTAAACAACACATCTATCTAGAAGTGGAAATAATTTCTGAGGGTCATCGTTAAAGGTACTACATCACAGAAAGTGCTTGCCATTATCACATGTATAGTGCCGCGTGCCTAACTTGTAAGCAATTTGTTGTACACGCATGACTGAACAGCATTGCTTTCCTGGTACTGTACGTCAAAACTTTGAACACAATTTAATGGTATTAGCATAGTTTTCAGATGTAAGTGTATATTGATTTTATATTACTTTTGGTTCAAACAAGCTATATACGCAGTTTGGGCCATGAGTTTTCAAACACCCTGTATATTAATCACGCTAAAGTAATTGACAGGAATGAAGAAGGTATAATTTAAAGTAAATGTACCCGAATTTACGTGTCGTGAAAGTGGTGAACCATATGGAAAAAACATCCACCCAGGATTAAAAACTCCAATATACCCATCGCTGGTAATTTAGATTAAATGGGTTTTACTTTTAGACCACATGTATACTGGCCTAGATTAAAATAATATTAGTAATAAAGTAATATGTTATTATTGTTGACTGAAAAAAAATTTGTTTGCGTTTTTTAAGCCTTTCTTCGTTCTAAAATAATTATATATTAGTATAGTAGTAATATATATACTTCTTCTTAAGTCATCAACACGAAGGTTGGTTTGATGTGATTTATATCTATCCGGAGCTAGGAATGGATTCAACCTTTCGGCTGGTTAGTGCTGCCTACACCATCTGGTAGAAACCCCGTATATTGATGGAGTTCAAAAAATGTAGTGCTTCCTCGGTGCATTCCGCCCTGAATTTCTATGAGCGAGAGTGAAAGAGCCTACCAATTTTGCCTGAAAATATATTTTCACATAGCTCCTTGGTTCCTTTTGCAGGCCACAACTGACATGAGACCGATGGCTTTACTTCCACTCTGAAAGAAGTTGTGCTACGGATATTTACCGCTCAAGAAAATCCGTCGACCGGCGAACATCGTGGTCATGAGACGAGCACTTTACCCCAAGACCACTGAGGTAAACTTTATCTAGTCCACATACTAGTGGATTTATCGTCAAAGACGTCAGGTTCGCAATATGCTGTATTACAAACACTAATAGAGGTTGAGTTTTAAATCTCATCGTGGTCCACTAGGGGTTGGTTTTACCATCTCCTAAGACCAAGGTAGTGTGGCGATAATTCCTTTAAACTACCCTTCTAGAGCCCAGTCTATATATTACACCACTAAACTGTTCACATGTTTAAAGGTTTGAGCCGGTAATAATTACAGTCAGGCCCAAATGTCCGCGGGTATTACGTTTCTAGATCTACTGTGGTAACGTGAAACCGGGGATAGTACTAAACTATTATGTAACGTGGTATTCATATAACACACATAAATACGGTAACGTCTAATTGATTAATTATTCACAGTAAGACATTAAATAAAGTAATAACGTATACTGTACACTACAGTGTACTTACTATTCTCCAATATTATTACTGAGACGATCACAGATGATGATGATGATTATGGTAATACGATAGTGCAATGCCCATATAAATAACATTTTCTTTAAATTAAAGGGTTACCTGGTGGTCTAGGGGTAAGGTGTCGGACTTCTGTTCTGGGGGTCCGGGATTCAATCCTCGGTCCCTTGTCACAGATTTATCTGAATGCCAAACCCTTCCTTCACCTCTGACAAGACGTGTATTAATCACAACTTGTAAATGTGAGGAATGCCAGGCCTCCACCGTGGTTCGGATCCCACGTTAAACTGTAGGTCTTCCATTTTCATCTCACAATCACCCTACCATTACACATTAGCGTAAGTGCGTATAACCCTAACGGGTAGTAAGACGTGGTGCTAATAATGATAATAATAATAATAATAATAATAATAATAATTTTTAAAAAACTGGGCAGGGGTAAGTCGAGGATACTGAATCATCGAATACTAGGACCCTACTGTATAGCCAGCCATTCGTGCATTTAGTATATGTTTAGTGAGTTTTATTTGTTAAAAAATAATCTGAGAGTATTTTTACTTTCTCTCGACACATCGGAGATAAAGTATTCTGATCGTCAAAAAAATCAAATTCGAGATTTTGATAAATGTCGACGTTTCATGATCCCATAAAACCAAAAAAGATAGAGCCGAAACTATTTTACCGATTGTGCTCAAACTTGGTATCTGGGATTTTCGTAAGGTCACCCCAGTTTTGGAGTTAGATATCCAACCCTAAAATTAAGGGTAGTTTAGTGAAGGGCAAAATGAGAAAAATCGATTTTCTCTCTAAGGATTTTGATTAAATTTTATATCTGAATATTGTTTATCATAATAAATAAGATAGAAACTCTAATTTTCTAGTGAAAATGAATTTGAGGTTACTTTTTACACAAGGGAAATTTTCAAATTTTCATCATTTCTCCGCAACTATTTGAGATGGGAAATAACATAAAATTGTAGAATTGTAGTAATATTAAAGATACAAATCTTTGATTGGAAATATATTTTTATAAAACCAACAATTTCTGAGCTATAAGCAAATATATATTCTTTTTAATTTACGTCTTTGAAAATGATTCTGATTCTTATACTCCTTGGTGGACAGAGATATTTCTCTTTTCTCACTTTTTCTCTAACAGTATTCCTAGTTCCTAATACCATAGAGTAGGTAACAGTGTATATTATTTCATTTATGATCTTTGGTGCAGTATTTCTAGAACAATATATAAACGTATTATTTCGTTTCTAAAATTTTTTAGTTTTTAGTTTTTAGTAAACTAGTGGGTCGTTACAGCGATGGCTGCAGATTATTGCACTAAAATGTATTTTAAGCTTTTTATTTCGAAAGGATCCATACAATAAGCCTTCACTCACTTTTTAGTTAAAATTTTACTCGTCAAAGGTTATCAACCTTTCTTTTATATAGAGTTTTCGGTGTGTAATTTGAATAAAAACGTAAATTTTTTCCCTTCACGTCCCGATGAGAACTTTAAAATGACCCCTCTCCCAGATCTCTATTATCTATTCATTGCACCAAACCACACAAGTAACAATTATTGTGCTGATATTATTTTTAAACAAAGACAAATATTGTATACACCCATATACAAATCATAGTTCCCATTATGATGTAAACAAAGAATTATTGTACAGATGAACCCCTGTCCACACAGAAGAAAGAGATGGAACATTCGCTAGGAAAATTGGGTTTTAGTTTTAGACCCCTATTTCTACCGGCATCCTGATTCCCTAATCTTCAAAATGAGTGTTTGTATGTCAAATTCTGTTCAGTCATTTCCTCGTAATTTCTATTACTGGAAAAGGGTTTATCAAATTATATATCAGGAGGATATATATTTCAAGATAAAAGCGGAAGAAAGTTTGTGCTGTGAATCTTACCATTTATTTTATATTTTTATAGTATCTGGTTTAGAGTTTTTGTATTTATAATATTGTTTGGTAATTGTATGGGTCCCACTTCGATGGTCAAATGGTCTAAGCCATCACTCTCGCAATAGATTGGACTACTGATAAATTGGATAATTGAAAGATTGGGCTTTGAATATCAGTCGGATGTACAGAGGGTGACTTTTCCTAAATGTTTTTCCAATCTCTCTCCACGTAAAGGTGGGTACATTCCTTAACCCTAACACATAAACATAATAGGTACAAAATATACCCATAAACCAAACATGTATAAAGGCGCGGTGGTAGAAAATAAAACTAAACATATTATGGTAGACACTAAATAACTGTTAGATCTTCTTCTTTAGTCCTCAACTCTTAGGCTAGCTGTGCAAAAAGTTCTCCATTCTCCCCTTCTACTTGATTTCTATTTCATTTCTTGATAGTGTTTACAGCCAGTGGCTTGACTCATTTGTTTTATGAATCCTTCCCTTGGTCAATCCTTAGCGTTCTTTCCTTCGATCGCCCCTTCTATGACGGTATGTAGAAGACATCGGTGTCTCCTTACGCTCCCTATAAATGTGTCCCTTCTTTCTCACATTTTACGGCAGAGTTGTCTTTTATTCTCCTGCTCTTCTTAGAACCTCTTCATTTTTTATCTATTCTGTCCAACTTATCTTCATCATTCCTCCATAACCCCACATTTCTGGTGCTTCTTTACTCCTTTTTTCCGCCCTCACTACCGTCCACGTTACACCTCCAAGTATTGCAATACTCCAAGTAAAGGTCTTCTTCACAAAAATTTTACTTGTCTCCATATTAATATTCTTGCTTGTCAACAATCACTTTTTTACCAAGAAATCCTTTCTTTGCTTGTTGCATTCTGCATTTGATATCATTTATAGTTCATCCATCTCCTGTAATTCTGCTTCTTAAATACACAAATTCATCTAATTTTTTTGTAAATCAGTCTGAATTGTTATCTTTTAGTAATTTCGCTCTAGGTTTTTTTTAAAATTCACACTTCATGGTTTAATACATCCACATATAATATAAATAATAGTCATACTAACTTTTATAATCAAATATGTTTGCAGTCCCGTGAACGTACCCGTTATGCATTTATAATTCGTTAAGTTACGGCCCACTCGTTCAAATATTGTCTAATTTGTTCGTTTATTGATAAAGTTAAATGCCGTGAAATTGTATAATTTTGATTCGGCACTGATGAGCTGAAATTTATTAGTACATTACACAATGTTTGTAACGTTTCAATTAATAATTATATCTTTCATGTTAACAGCCGAGAATTAAAAGGAGGTATAAATTATTACTGGGGGAAATTAGTTACTTTCCAGGTGGGAGGAAAAAAATGGATTTTTTTTATTTATAAGCTTTCTTTGTTAGCAAAATTTTAGATTTCTTTTGTTAAGGTCGGGTGTTTTGTTTTAAGTTTATTTTATTTCAGTGCTTTGGGTCTGTTTGTTCGGGATATCTACAGTTGTTGAAAGTATACACGCAACGTGTACTAAGGCTCGTTTTAAAAAAAATTTCTCTAACTCCACGCAAATGCGGATATAATTAATCTAAATTCAACCTTACTCATCTTTAATATATAGGCTTATAATCCAAACGGGTAGTAATATGTGGTGCTAAAAAAATACTGGCAGAAAAAATATGTATTGCCAGCGTTTGTGTAAGCTTTAAAAGTTAAAAATAAGTTAAAAGTATCCTCCCCGATCTGAATAAAATTTTACAAAAGCTTGTATAAAGACTCACATATTTTATAATCTTATTTTTAAATTAATGAAAACCTTTGTGATATTTATTTAATTTATTTCAAACTATACGTGAAAAGAGACAAGAAATAAACTACAGAACATTATCTAAAGAAATGAAAATTTATTTTTACTGGACGTAATATTTAATTACATAAAATTCAAAAGAAACTACTTTCAACATGGTAGAAAAAAAAGTACAACGTAAGGTTTTTTTTTTTTCAACAATCCGAATACGTGACGTTTGTCGGTATAATGACTTTGGTACGGACTGGTTCTTGCGCGGAGAATATTTCTAACTTTTCTCTACCTCTCCTTCGAAACTCCCCTTCTAGTTGGGCAGGATGGGGGTAGTTCTGAACCACATACACCCACCTCAATCCCACCCCCTAACATTTCAAGTTGGACACGACCAGCATTGTAATGAAGAGGTTACCACAGTTCGTGTGACGTCACATGGAACATAATTTTTTTTTTATTTGCTTACTTATTCCGTTTGATAAATGTCTGAAAAAACCTCACGATTTCATTTCCTGAAAAATGAACACAAACAAAATAAAAGGGAAAGAAGAGCTCATGGCGGCTGATTCTTTTCTTTCTTTTTATCGTTTCAATACCTCTTTATTTTAATGTACTTTACCTATTTATCATTTTAATTTTATTTAATACTCATACATAAATATAAAATATACACAGTAAACCGTTGTTTGTATAGTGTGAATACTCTCTTTTTCAAATAATATTATTTTACTAAAAAAAATTAATTTAGCGAGTAGTTCAGCTGGTAGGAAATATGAGGTATTTTCCTTTCTTGGATGCTATTTAAATTTCACAGTAGCCTTCTTCAAAGTATAAACTTCTTTGTTTCAGTTACTATCTTATCCTAGGCTATAAAAGTTAAGGTTAGGTAAAAGTTATTTTAAATATTTGAGAGTAAAATTTGGTAAAAATCCGTTAATATAATAGGCTATTCTGAACAAAGCTTTCATTAAGATGTGCTTCAACTGGATATACCTTCATTAGTATAACGTAAGTTTTAATGGTATCTAAACAAAAATAACGCCTTATAAAATCTTGCATGAAATAAATATATAGTTAAATATTTATAAAAGGAATATTTGATTATTTTTTTTTAGCGTTAGCTGCAAGGGCAGGTCTTTTATAATATATAAGATTAACTGTTTTCAATTTTATAAAACTGAGAAAATAAGGAGTTTATCAATGGAGATAAGTATGGATATCACGGGTTCTTATTTACTGACTTATAAATAAACTGTTTGCGTGTTAGCTGTGAATGTATATGTGCGAAAGTGAGCATAGGTTTTTTTAACAAAACTCTCCATTATGTCAGCCCGTAAGTGAGCTATACCGATCGAGGGGCCACCGTAATATTATCCAAGATATTACTAACATCTGTATGTAAAGGTTTTCGTATGGTCAGCACAACAAACTCTCCGCCGTTAATCTCAGTTTTATAGCCCGGAGCAGCTACTTTTTTTTTACTTTTTTTCAAGGTAGCTCTTCATTTGTCCTAACAAAGCTGAGTTTGACCTCATTACAAACCATGCCAGGGGTCACTCGCTGGTGCTTGCATTGGTCACCTACAGGAGTTCAGGTGTGGCCCCGCGGACTGATATGCCCCCGTTTAACTACTTTCGTTATAAGTAGTACACAGGGCTGGGCTGTAATCCCACGTCACGGGTTTGCTCGCGGTGGCGGCCCAGAAATAGGTTGGACACTGTGGGGCAGTGAGTTTAATCGCCGACGATTGATGGCGTTGGCAGACCAGTGGAGGTTCTGTGCCTTCAGGCTTCATCTCTTGGGGTTCCGGGACTGCGGGCCTAGGCCTCGCTGGGTTGGCAGACCGGTGGAGGTTCTGTGCCTTCAGGCTTCATCTCTTGGGGTTCCGGGACTGCGGGCCTAGGCCTCGCTGGTCGTGCGGCGAGCCGTTTTAGAGCTCAGGTGGTAGCCTTGAGAGCTAGTATTGCGTGTGCTAGAACATGAGCGCCTCCACTCATACGCACGAGTAGTAGGGGATTACTTTCCCACGCGCAATGGGTGCAATACCATTACCCTACACACGGGAAAGAGGGGAGATCGGAAGGTCACTTCTGGGTATCCGGTCTGATCAGGATCATCTCACCCTTCTGGGTGGGGGGTTGGAGCTTTATAGGTACCGACCTAGAAACTGCCCTGGACCTTGATGTCCAGGGGCGGTAGACCTCGCCACTGAGCTGGCGTAGTGGTCTTGACACGTTAATCGTACGTTACTAGCCCACTAATTTACAGAAAAAATCTGGAATCGCCGGGGATTGAACCTGGGATCTACGTATTTGTAACAAGAACCAGACTAAAGCTGCTTCATTACACAGTTTGTGCAATCCAAAATTTATGTGGGAAAAATAATGATCTGCAGAAAATACAAATAACTAATATGTTAGTACTCTTTTTATTCGATAGTAAGAAATATATTCAGTACACGGTATTTTACAATTCGTCCACGATATTCACGTATTTATCTTAATAGAGTAAAGATGAGAAATTTAAAATTTAGAAGAAGGGCACACGCATTTAAGTGAAGATAAAGTTGGAAACAGTTTTTGTAAACCACTCACAGTAAACGGTATTTGAACCCAAACCTTCCCGTCACCTGGAAACCAGGAAGACACGTGCTCATATTTCTGCGCCCAACGTGGGGCAAGTTTAAAGATAATGTTTTCCAAATCAAAAAGTCCTACAAAATGTAGTATTCTCAGTTATCTCTAACCTTTAGTCATTATTAAACTCTTGTCCATCACCATAGCTCAGTTGGTAGCGTGTCTGCCTACTGAGCTAATGGTCCCTGGTTCGATTCTTGGTACAGCCCAAAAAAAATTATCAATTGATATATTGGGGTTTCCCCTTTCAGAGTGATGACTGAATTTCAGGAAAGTGAAAGGGAAGAGGGGAGGGGTGCTGTGTCTGTTCTAGATGTAATTTAGATCATAAGTGTCGTGTTGAGCTCGACCGCCGAGGATGGGGAGATCGAGGTTCGAATCTCGGTCGGGTGAACTGGGGGTGGTTTTTCCTAAATGGTTTTCCACTCTCCCTCCGCGCAAATATGGGTTCACTTCCTCTAAATTCAACCTTCCTAATTCCTAATCCATTAGCGTAATTAGTACTTAAGCGTATAACCCGAACGGGTAGTAAGACGCGGTGCTAAATATTATTATTATTAGATAATAAGTCGGTTGCTATTATAATCAGTCGGTTCATATAGTGCAAGTTAAATATCTCAAAAAATATACTTAAAAATATAATTATATATTTGAGGTATTTACCGCACACTTTCTGAACCGACTGGCTGTATCAGCGCACGAGAATTTCTATGAGCGAGATCAAAAGGGACTAACAATTTAGACGGGAAAAATGTTTTCACATAGTTTCCAGGGTTCTATTTACATAGCACAATCCACACAAGACCGACGGCTTGACGGCTCTAGTTCCCCTCCGAAGCAAGCTGTGCTACGGATTTTTATTGCTCAAGAACAATACATCAAACTCTGCTGGGTTTGAACCCACGAACATCGGGTCCTTAGACGATAACTTTACCCCAGTACCATTGAGGTCGACAAATAACAATAATAATAATCGGACTAATCTAGCTTAGTTTTCATCCAGGTATCAAAGTAGGTATCGACAACTGCTGTAATTGCGTTTTAGAGCCGTTTGTTGGTAATTCTAAACCTATATACTGTAAATGTATCAATGGAAGAATTATGTTTTTATATTATAAGCTGTCACGTTTGGTAATAGTAGCCTTTAACAAAGCTAAGCTTCGACACTTGGCAACAATGCGTGACATGGATTATCATACTCAAAGCAGTTTCGTATTAAAGTGGTTTAAGTCACTTTCATTCAAATAATTACAAAATAAGTCCCATAAACACAATCAATTTTTACACTATAATTGTGCTTAAAAATATGTAAATGTTTGTTTAGGCACACACGTATATAAATATGTTGACTTCTTGAGAACACCATGATCTCTTTGTCTTACAAATATTGCCAAATATTACGGTATACATACATAATATATAATTATGATAAATATACATAATATATATTTTAAATATATTCAAATAGTTATTATATCTGAAATTAGCTTCTAAACGTAAACACAATATATTTTAATAAGCATTCTAAATGGTATATTAATAAATCAGATTTAGTGGAATTCGTCGTTTATTTCCTTACAGAAAATAGGTGAATGAATTGACTGATCTTGTTACATGTTGTGGGACTGGTTTTGTTAGAGGAATACAGTGTGTATATGTAGTTAATGTAAAAGGATATGATCTTGTAGACGAAACTTTGTGTGACAACTTAATAAAAATTGGTTTTACACCAATACATAGTTCTTATTTTATATATCCAGAGTTCCAGTCACACAGGAAGCTTGACATTTCAGGGATTAAGAAAAAATGTCTAGGGAATCCTAATATATATATCTGGAAACTATTTTTTAACAGACATAAGAATAATATAATAAATAAATCTTACATAGCTATCTACAGCAATCACGTTTTGATGAATACATTTTATTTATATGAACACAAATTTGTACAATAAATTCTAACAGCTTTTTATGGTTTTTATGAACATTAATATCCAAAGGAAATTAGAACATTACATAAAATATTAGTCCAATAGATTAAAATTTATACATGAATAAATCAGTAAAATTCATATAAGCCCTACTACTATAAAGATTGCCCTTAAATGTATTGAAATTATTTCCCCCAAAATGCAATTCAAAAATAAAAATGTAATTAATGTAATTCGTGTCAATGGTTTTATTGGCCTGTATTACTCAAGTAAAAGATAATTTCAGTTTCAAAATCTACGATGGAAGAAATTTTAAAAGTTATAACTTTGCAACACTGAAAATGTCATCTTTGACTAAATCCATTATTTTAGCGCCTTGTCTTACTACCCATTAGGGTTATACGCCAATGTACTAATTTTGCTACTGTATTAGGGATGAGGAAGGATAAGTTTAAATAAAATGCATCCGCATCTGTGTGGAGGGAGATTATAAAACCACTCTCAATACAGCCCACCGGGATTCGAACCCCAATATTCCCTTCATCGGCAGTCAAGTATATTTCGAGAGGGATCATGCGGATATAACTACTACAAACGATTTAAGGTGGGCTGGATCCAAATTCCTATACCCTTCACCTCACTCACAGAACTGCGGCAATTCACGTGATATTACATTTTCACCTTTCATAAATATATTTTAATATATTCAGCTCAAAATGTGTGGGTTTTCATAATAGAGAGCAAGGTTTCTGAGACTTTATTGCTCAGGGCAGCTTTCTGAGCGTAATTTCCTCTGAGAGCTCTCTTATAGCTCCTTTCAGTTGGTACAAAAGGGTACTACTATACCATATGCACTATTTTTTTTATATATAGGTACATACAGGAAAACCATAACATGTGAGACGAAGTATAACCCGAACAGGTAATAATACACGTTGCTTAAAAAAAATTCCTGTAAACATGTGTCCTATTTGATCTTGTTTCCGAGCTCTAGTCATATTTATACTCCAATTATGTGGAGCTGCTTAGCGTCATAGGAAGTGCTCAAAATGGTCACCTGGACACAAGCCTGCAGTCGTCGTGTCGTTGAATGCTTTCGAGAATACATTGCATTGCAACGCTTGGATTCAGGACAAAAGTGGATGTTTTGGGTATTACCTGTAATCTTAAGTATCTCCACATTTCTCGAGTACAAACATGGCTATAGCAAGTAAACAATCTATAATGGAACAAACATGTGTAAATGAACCTTTTTCTTTGTTTTTCAGCTCCTGTTTACCACTGAGGTGGGTCCCACATTTTTACGGTACATCCTGTATATGTAGGCTATTATAAGAATCAGTACTTTATTTATAAATAGTAAATCAAATTCTTCAAAACATAAAATGTATAGTAGTAGTAACGAAATATCATATTATGATATTTGTTACTTTATTCAGGTTTTAGTGGCCCCCCTAATAAACTTACTTTTTGCCCCTCTAATTCCGTCTTGTCCATTTGGTCCCCCAAAAACTTCGAGGCCCTCTCGGGGCTCAAATGACCCACGTTAAAATCTACTGGTATGATTTTGGTGTGGACTCTTATTTAAAAACAACAAACCCGCTATTTTTTAAAAAAAATATATTGCAAGAAAGTTGAACGTCTACATTTCGTTTCATCGCAACAGTGAGCGGGTCCCCTTTAAGGATGCCATTTTAAAAGAACACCTGTAAACATCTCTTTTGATTAAAATATCTCATGTTGACATATTTCCTCTCGCGATACACGAAGATCCACTACATGTCTAAGCTTGTCCCAAATTTCAATCAACACTGCCCGAGAGGGGTTATTTATCCTCTCCCAG